>LPNX010932123.1:160052-235034 GCA_001517045.1 Pseudotsuga menziesii
TCTCTCTCTATCTTCTGAATTTGATCCTCCTTCCCTCTTCTTTGAGTTGTCTGGAAGGGAGATGCCATTCTTCTCCAAGAGTTGGGTCAGCATGTCTATTTGCTTCTTCATGCAAGAGCTTTCACAATGATTTCCCTTACTGCAGTATGCACACTTTCTCATTTCTCCTTTGTTCTTCTTCTTCTGGGGGTTCTTCTTGGAACCTTGAGGCTCCTCTGGAGACTTGTTCTTGTCTATATTTTGTTCAGGAGGACTTTTAGCTTTCTTCTTGCTTTTTGAATCCACCCTTGATTCTCCAGTAACCAGAGCTTGGTATTTGGATGGTTTGATGGTGCCCATCATCACCAATTTATCTTGTTCTTGTGTGAGAGATTCCATGAAATCTGCAAGGCTAGGCATTTTCCAGGCTTGAGCTGTCAACTTTGTGGCATAGAAGGTCGATACAAACACTGAATAGTCAGGGCCAAGCTTTGAGAGTATGGCCAAAACCGGTTTCTCATCTTTCTTTTCGATCCCCCATTGTTTTAGCTGCAAAACAAATGCTTTGAACTTGGAAAAATAGAGTTGCAAGGATTAAAAGCTATTGGGACTCAGGGAGGTCAATTTATTTTCAATTTGATGTCCCCTAATCTCATATATCTTACCAAAAATATCAACAAGATTCTCCCATACTTAATTTGGTGATGTTAATCCATCAATATGGAAAAGGAGGTCTCTGGATATACTCAGACATAGGAGACCATAGGCCTCATCCCTCCTGTTGTGCCATTTAATCTTTTCTGCAGTTGCATTGGGCTCTGCTTCTATTGCCATAGTCACTATGTAGAGGCATTTCACTCTCAACAGTATATCCATCTCTACTTTCCATTCAAAGAAGTTAAATGGAGTCAAGATTATCTTCTGAGATTGATCCATAGCTCAGAAATTGTCCCTTCAGTCAGCAGAATGCTCCCATTCAATGATGTCGAACCTGCAATAACAAATTGGAAGGAGAGAAATTGATATACAAAGGCTATGATACCATGTGGAAATTGAACCCATGTGTTAGAACAATTACACTCACAACAATTGCCAATTACACATGCAAATTACTCACAAAAGAGACTGAATATGGTGCTGAACACTAATTTGTATTGAGTAAGTGTACAATAGCCAAACCTATGAATTCATAGGCTGCCACAATAAATAATTACATGAGAGATTCTAATGCATAAGGATGCCATTCGAATTTGGTCAAAAGCAGGCTTACTAAATCTAAGCAAATCCCCCATAGGTGCATAAAGCACTTTCCAAATCTGTCTAGGAGCTCATGAATTGGAAAAATCAATTAGGAAAGCTAATAGATGGTGGAAGGACAACTCATACATGCTTTTAATAGGAGAAAAGAGTGGAGGATGATGAGGACAAAAAACAAGTTAACTTCACCTAGTCAAACTTTCCCAATTGCCTTAAAACTCAGAAAAAGCAGGCAATAAAGTAGAAAAAGTAGACATGGACTAGGGAGGCCAGGAATAAAGCAGATTTGATTCCAAGAGGTTTCCCAAGTGCTCCATGACTCAAATTTAGAAAGTTTGACCACTATGGATGTGTGGGGGACAACTTGCATAAGGTGGAATATGGAAACTAGGCAAATAAGACAAAAATTGGATTAATTAATGTCTAAGGTAGCTAAATATGGGTTGATTATTCTAACAGATCATACACCAAGCTCCAGATGTAGTGCATGTTCATATCAAAGTGTTTCATCCTCTATATCTGCATTGGATCTGTGGAAATATTGTTTTCACTTTGATTTCCACGCCAAATTATGGTGGGTGAATCAAATGAAACTCCATGTTCTCGAAGAATACCTTACAACCACAGATAATGTGTAGTTGCGTTCACTGCTCCTTTGTACTTGGCCTCAGCTAAATATAGGGATATGCTGTGTTTTTTCTTGCTTGACTAGAATATGGGATCATGTGAAATAATTAAGACATAACTTAAAGTGGATTTCATGTCAATGGGATCACCAACCCAATATGAATTAGTAAATCCAACTAGTTCTAGTAGAGAACGAGAAGCATATTGTACCCCGAAGTGTCTGGTTCCTTGCACATAGTGAAGGATCCTCTTGTCTTCCCTCCAGTGGATCTCATGAGGATGATGCATATACCTTGATACAACACCTAAAAAATATGCAAAATCTAGTCTAGAAAGTGTAATATACAACAAACTTCCGACTAGCTATCTATACAATGAGTTGTCCACCAATGGAGACTCACCAAACTCACCTAGTTTAATACAAGAAAGGAATGGGAACTTGGATACCTTAAATTCATACATTTTAAACTTCAATAACAGGTCTACAACATAATTTTTTTTTTCTTACCTTGATCCCTTGTTCATATTTCTCAATTTCCAAACCAATAAATTGCTTCAACAATCCACGATCGGTCATGGAAAACTCATTGTGCAATGAAGACTTGATTGGCCCAATTTATTTGGTGAAACTACCTATAATAAAAATATCATCAACACAGAGTACAATTACCTGCAATGAATCACCAATATTATGCAAATAAACATTTGGATCATACTTTCATCTTTCAAATCCAAGTGAAAGCAGAAAGTTGTCCATCTTGGCATACCAATCCCTGGGGGCTTGCTTGAGGCCATAGAGATACTTCTTTAACCTGAATACAAGAGAAGGATACTCAATGAAACCTTCAGGTTGCTGCATATATATCTCCTCTTGAATTTCAGCATGAATAAATGCACTCTTCACATCCATGTGGTGAACCTCCCAGTGCTTAGATGCAACAATGACTAAAACTAGCTTGATAAATTCCATCTTTGCAACCGGTGAAAATGTATTTGTATAGTCAACTCCATGTAATTTAGAAAATACTTTAGCAACAAAACTCACCTTATACTTTATATCAGACACATCAGCATAAACGTTTGTCCTATAGACCCACTTGCATTGCACTAGCTTCCTCTTGGAGGGAAAGGGAACCAATTCCCAAGTCTCATTTTCCTGTAATGAGTTGAACTCTTATTGCATGGATGTTTTCCATATTGGGTCAAGTGATTCTTACTGATATGATTGAGGATTAGATACAACCATCATGAACAATTGACCAGAAAGAACCACTTCACTTGCAGAGAAATCAATGTGAAATTGTGATCTAGACTTTCTAGGATCTAGTGGATTTCCATCCAAATCCCCAATTGCTTCAATGGTTTTCTCAGTCCATTTGGGACGAATGGGTGAGACATGATATTCATAATCATATTCAGAAATATAAAAATCATAAATATCAGAAAGATATTCATCAGTTACATCATCTTGGAGTGGAGGATGTGAATGTTCCACTGGTGCTAGTTTGAGCTTTGGCATGAGTTCTTCTTTGAATTGCACACTCCTTTCAATGAAGGTATTTTGAGATGAGGGGTCAAATAGCTTGTATCCATTTTCATATTCAGCATATCCAACCATTATGCACTCCTTTCTTTTAGTTTTCAAGGTCTTTCTCTTCTATGAAGGAATCCTATCCCAAGCCCTTGAGCCAAAAATCCTTAAATGACAAATATTTGGCTTGTGACCAAACCAAACATCATATGGTGTTTTTCCATCCACTGATTTGTGAGGAGATTTGTATTTTTTTGTAGCACAACTCATGGCTTCATCCCATAGCTTAGGATTCAAATATTTTGCTTCAATCATGTAGGTATCCATCTCCTTGAGAGCCCTGTTTTTGCACTCTGCCACACCATTTTGTTGTGGTGAGTAGGAGACTGAACGTTGCATTTGGATGCAACATTATTCATAGATCTGCTGCAAACTCTTGTTCACATACTATTTTCTATTATCAATCCTAATTAATTTGATCTTATTCCCACAATTATTCTCAACCAAGTATTTCCAAACCTTGAGAGTCTGAAAGACTTCAGATTTGAGTTTGAGAAAGTAAACCCAACAAAAACTTGAGAAATAATATATGAAGGTCAACACATACCTTGATCTTCCATATGAGGGTGTGGGAAGAGGCCTAATCAGGGTGTGGTAAGAGTCCTAATAATATATGAATGAACCAATTCAATTACACGAGTATCTCTCCTTGATTTCCCTTTCTCATTTATGTGCTCTGGATGTTTTCCTACCACACATCCAATGCATGGTCCATTGGAGATATTGATAGAAGGAATCCCTTACACCATGCCTTCTTTTCTCAATTCCTTGAGGTATCTGTAGTTTATATGGACAAACCTATCATGCCACAACTTTCTTGTCTCATTGGAATGAGTTAGGAGCACATTCTCTTTGGAGTAGGGAAGGAAATGAGAGAACTTGTACAGTCTACCTTGATGATAAGAAAACCTCAATGCCACCACCTTGTTGGTAGAGACTTTAGCTATATCCATTGTGCCTAGAGTAAATGTTACTCTCTTAGCTTCACCATTATGATTCATTTGGTACAATGAGAGTATATTTTTTTCCAAGTATGGTACAAAAAAAACATTATTGAAATACCCATCTTTAATATCGATCATGCCAATCACTTTGTATTGGATCTATAAATCATCACCCATTCGAATAGTTGGGCCACTATCAGAATACATGGATGAGAAGAAATATTTTACGGAGGCCATGTTATTTGAAGCTCCTAAATCTGTAATGAAGGAATAAGAGTCCGAAGAACCAACAACCAATGCAAGGCACCTCTCCTTGTTGTCTGAGCCTGAACATCCATACTTCTTCCTTTCACCCTTGGGCACTGGGATGTTTTTCTTCTCAAGAATATATTCCATCATGTCTATGGTATTCTTCATACATGTACTCTCTGCATTCCACCCTTTGTGACAATAGGTTCATTTGGTCTTCTCTTGCTTCTTTTTGTCCTTGTCCTTGCAAGGATTCGAGCCTCCATCTGAAGATTTTGGTTTGTCTTGCTTCCTCGAATCCTTAGATTTATTCTTTCCTTTGGATGGATTCAAAAACCGCGCAGCAAGATATTAGTATTTACTGGATTTTATGGTTCCCATCTGCACTATCTTGTCTTTATCTTGGGTCAATGACTCCATGAACTCATCCAATGTAGTCATGCACCTGTTTCGAGTAGTGAGCTTGCTAGAGTGAAATGTTCTTACAAACACTAAGTACTCTATCCCTAGATTCAAAAGTATGGACAATATGAGTTTTTATTCCTTCTTCTCTATGCCATGTTTCTTGAGGTGAACCACCAACGACTTGAACATGGTGAAGAAATCCTAGATTGTCTCAAAATGAGATGGACTCAAGGAGATGAGCTCATTTTCAAGTTGATGACCTCTCATATCATTAGTCTTCTCAAACAATGTCTCAATATTGAGCCATACTTCATTGGGAGTATCTATACTCTCTACATGGAAGATCAAGTCTCTCTAAATGTTGAGGCAAAGCATTCCAAATGCTTCATCAATCCCATTGAAGAACTTTGAGTTCTGAACAACAGAGTTTGGTTCAACCTTTGTCCCCATCATGACCCTGTACAAGCCTTTCGACCTCATCTGAATTACCATTTCTACATTCCATTCGAAATAGTTGAATGGGGTCAACAAAAAATGGGTCTTCTCCATTTCTTCTTGCGCTCTTGGTGACAAATTGTGGAATGTACCTATAATGAAAAACACTCGAATCTATCTGGAGAATCTCTCTAACAACAACTAAAACACTATGGATTTGATTTGAAGCTCCAAAGAGCTCTGATACCATGTGAAAATTGATTCACATCTAGATCTAGGAGCCAAATAAACTCTCACAATTCGATATTGTTTACAAAACATGCACACAATAATTAAAAGAGTAAAAATTGCATACAGACATGAGGTCAGTAGAAGATATTATTATGAATGTCCAACATGTAACTATGGATGTATCAGGTACATATTACAATAGGTAAAAATTGTGAGGCCTTGGAATCCATGTGGATGCATACAAGTGCCAGCTCAAGATTTGACCCTCAAAACCCCCTAGGTGGACCAATGAGCTTCCTAAGCATACAAAACGGTCACAAATGCTTGTGTGAACATGGAAAATGCATGCTAGAACATAAATGGAGTTATGAAAAGTGTGGGTGAGCAAATGGGTGAGTGGGAGAGGCTCTAGGAGGGAAATAAATGCCCAAGGAAGGCCAAAAACCACCTAAAACATGCACTAGCGCCTCAAGTGAAATAAAATCCCTGAAATTGGGGATGGGGAGCACAATTTGGTTGACTGTAATCAATTTGGACACCTAGTTTTTCAGAATTATAAACCTCGAGTGCATCAATTGTGTAGAATGATCAACCAGGAGCACCTCAACTATTATTAAATGACCAATTTCCCTAAGTCTAAACCATAGAATCACCGCATGGATGCAAATGAAATGTGACAAAGGTATAATACTATGGTATTAAGGTGGATTATTCTCTAACACTTTCCCATACATAATCTAAAAATAGTTCCAAATATGATGCACATTAATGTATGTTTTGTGTAAAATACTGAACCATTGGAATACATGGGAATTTTTGAATTGGATTGCACAATGATATGACCATAACCAATGTTGATCCATATATATATATATATATATATATATATATATATANTCATCCCTTATGTAGAAGTTTGTCTATTTCACTACTATCCTGATTTCTCCTTTGTTTTCTATCCCATGACTATATGCGATATGTACCATTATAATAACTTGAAATGAATGATAATATTGGATCTAGATCTAATTCTATGGCTAAATGGTGTAGTTCTATGTGAAATCCAAAACTAACAGTACAACACCTAAGGGAAAGGTGTCTATGCATATTCTAAACTACCACTCCTTCCATTATGCTACATGCACATGTCAAATGTATTCTTAAGTTTTTACAAAAAATATTCTTGAAATCACATACTCATACTTGGAGACACAAAGATAAACATATAATTGTGTTGTGACCTTTAAAAGACATGAAAATTTTGAAGGTGCATTATGAAACAGTGTTATCTTCACTTACCTAGGACATCACCAATGCAATATTTATAATTTATGTTCTGATGTCCAGTTGATATGTAACATACTTGAATCTTTACATATCTACTATCATCCTCCCAAATTCATTCTCCTCTCTTTCATTGGTGCATCAACATAATTAACAAAATACACTATACCTAGAGCCTGTTTCATATAGAAAAGATTTCCCATAATATTTTTGTCCATCTTTCCTTGGACACATGATTCTATGAATAAGTTCCCTTGATGAAATCAATGGTAGTATGGTTGAGCACTCCTACAC
Source organism: Pseudotsuga menziesii (assembly GCA_001517045.1). NCBI lineage: Eukaryota > Viridiplantae > Streptophyta > Pinopsida > Pinales > Pinaceae > Pseudotsuga > Pseudotsuga menziesii. The sequence continues at coordinate 167,349 of LPNX010932123.1, forward strand.
AATATTAGTATTCAAAACATGAGGGATGTTTACATATGTATCAGAAAAATGATCAAATTATAGATGGTATCTACAACAACATGTGTTGCAATATGTGCATATTCTAACATACCAATGTTTACATTTCTCAAATGATATTTTTCACAACTCAATTCCATGTGTTCATTATTGAAACCTCATAGAGCTATGTTTGTGTCATTTTAATGAAGTGCCTACTTTGGGGGTCATGATCATTAATACCTTTTTCTTAACTTTAGCACATCTCTTTGATTGGATCAAAGCCTAGTATTTTCATGCCAAAACATTTGTACTTTTTCCTTGACAACATCAATTAATTTTATGTATGAATGAGGAAATATTCCAATGAAGACCCAACAAGATATTTGATTTAGGTTGTCAAGGTTATCTCTTATAATAGAATAATTTTCAAGAGTTTTTCTATTTATTTTTAAAATGATAGATTGCATGAAAACAACTAACAATGCCTTTTGTAATTATTTACAATTTATTATGGCAACACACAATGCGTAACATTACAATATTTTGAACAAGTAGACTTTACGATTGCATTAAAATATGCTTGAAAATTTATAACAACTTGGTTACTATCATTTGAACCTCTAACTATATCTATTCCTAAAGTTCTCCTAACAATGTATAAACAATAAGATTTTAACAAACCCAAAAATAATTGTCGTTTGGATGCATCATTTTTCTATTCAAAAGTGTCTTTGATAATTTTTCTACACTTCCAATCAATAGTTTATTTCAATAACTTACCTTTAAGAGATGCTAGAGTAATTTGATTCAGTTGAATACATCTAGAATTTATTTGGCATGAAATGGATAGTGAAGGTAACACTAGTACAAAATGAGAGATAAATGACCAAAATCTGCATATAAATCACCACTTTTTATTTGGTGATCAATGGTGGCTAATTTCCGTTCTCTTATCACACGACAAAAAATGTGGTCATATTTAGTTTGGCCATTTATAATTTTCCTTTTGGTCATTAATTTGGTCGTATGTTTGGTCATTAATTATCACAATTAATGACCAAATATATGACAAAAGATATGACCACAAAACAATCTATAAATAACCAAACCAAATATCACCATATATTTGGTCGTGTGATAAAAGATGAAAAATAGACACAAAAACTACCATTTTGTCGTTTATATGTGAATTTTAGTCCTTTTTGGGTCGCTTATCTCTATTTTTTTGGGCACTTATATCTATTTTTTTGGTCACTTATATCTATTTTTTTGGTCACTTATCTTTCATTTTTATGCCACTTATCTTTCATTTTTTGGTCACTAATTTAGTTTTTTTAAGTTATTTTATATGTTAATTTTGGTCATTTTGTTTGGTCATTTATCTCTCATTGTTTGGTCACTTATGTCACATTTTTTGGTCACTAATTAAGTTGTTTTTAATCAATATTGCAATATCATTAGGACATGGAGGAATCGAACCACCAACGTCCTATTTGTAAGGAAGACACTCTTCCATTGAGCTAACACCATTTAATAATTTGGTAACCTAACTTACAAAGTACTATATAATTATGAAAAATATCAACACATTCGTTTGCGTATCTAATTATTGGAAAATGCTAATAGATTGTATAAGTTCATAAGATATCATCAAGAAATCTATGAAACCCGTAAACATTTTTGAGGAATTTTAAACAAAACTCAAGAATTTGGATTAGCAGAATCACAAATATCATTATTCCCTAGAAACTATAGGTGTACCACTGTGCAATACCTTTCAACAACAATCATATTAGTGTGGATGCCATGGCTGGAGTACATACGCGTGATAATCTTGGAACCATGTTTAAGTATAAGAATAAAAAAGAGAATCGAAATAGGATGATCATCCCAATAGTTGGTGATTCACATGGATCCTATCCACCACACGATGAGACACACTATTAGGGTTACTTGGAAGATACCCCCTACACTCCTATTCCAAATGTGTACTTCATAAAAGCACACCTTCAAAATTGCACTCTCAAATCAAATGGTAAACCCATTTTGGAGTGCGCTTCAAGGCAAAACAAAATGCTCCATCCTCTTATAAAAAGTGGTTCACAAAGTACACCTTCAAACCTACACTCCTAAATCAAATGGTAAACCCATTTAGGAGTGTCATTCAAGGAAAAAAACGCTCATTCCTCTATCAAAATTTCTATGCAAATCACACTCCCTAATTGCATCCCTATTACGGTTAGTTGTAAGTCAACCCCCACACCCTTGCTTCAGATGTTCACTTTATAAAAGAACACCTTCAAAACTACACTCTCAAATGAAATGGTAAACCCATTTGGGAGTAAACTTCAAGGTAAAAAAATAATCCTTCCTCTATCAAAATCTCTCCATAAAGAACTCCCAAATTTCTCCCAAATTGAACACTTAGCGCTTCAAATGTGCACTTTAGAAATTTAACACACCTTCAAAACTGCACTCTTCAATCAAACCCACTCGAGAGTGCACTTCAAGGAAAAAACAAAAAAAAACAATCCTTCCTATATCAAAAGAAATCCACAAAGCACACTCCCTAATTTCTCTTAAATCGATCACTTAGCTATCCCAAATCAAACACTCCTAAAGTTTAACCCATTGATTGTCCAAAAAATTAAGAAACTCTCCCAAAGCACTCCCATGTGCCAACTTGGGACTTTTTTCATTTTTTATTACATGTGGAACCTAAGGAAGGCCCTAGTAAGACCCACATCTCATGCCTAGGGTTTATGGGCATATAAAAAACTTGTTTCACTACATTTTCTCTCCTTCTATCACTCATTTCACTCATCTTTGTCATGGTTTTGAGTGGGCTTCTTGTTAGTTGTTAAGGAGGATATTTGTTAGAAATCGGAGGGGATATTGAAGGGTTCCATAATCAAATTCAAATGTTGTTGAAGAACTCAAGAAGTAAGCTCTAAGCTTGTTATCACTTAGTTTTTGATTCCTTAGTCTATTCTAAATGTTTACTTTAGTATTTCTATTTTTTCTATTTATCTCAATGGAAAACATTTTTGGTTTAACACTGTACTAATTATACAACTATTGAGTTGGAGGATGTTTATCCAAGATTATATTAGACCATTGAACACATCGAATCATTAATCATGGAGGAGCTCAACTGGTTGACCACAAAGACATCAAAGACAAGGGGTCTTTCCTACCCATAATTCCAAATTCATCATTTATGCTTAGTGCCATTGTCCATCATCCCAAACCATCTAACTTTGTTTTGTCATTAAAATTTTTAAAGGATAGTAGATGTCATCAAACATATCATATGTCTGAAATTATTTCTAGAGTTAAATTGAATACTTTTCATGAAAGCATGAGACAATAACATCTAACGTTTTGGAGGCATATGAGCTCTACACTCCCTATGTAGAAGAAACATTAGCTCCAAATCCATAAGAACAAAAATATGCTATGAGTAACATGGGAAAGTGGCAAATATAGTTAAAGGATCCTCACTTAAGAAATTAACTGGAAGATAAATGAAATATAATGATAGAGAGGGAAAATTCAAAAGTAACAAATTATCAACAAAACCAAGGTAATCCCAGAAGTCGTATGAACAAGACTAATAATATTTTGGACATTTATGTAAGTTGAAACAAAACAAAAAATCTGTAACCATAAATTAAATTCATAATAAAAAAGAAAGAACACTTAACAAAACCATAACCGAGGAATAGGGAAGAGGAATCCATAAATAAAATCATAATCAAACACACAATATCAACAACAATATCCATAGGTCCCAGGGATAGATTCACTTTACACATAGTACTTCTCCCCATGTTTGTTCAAGCAACTAGACTTCCATTCAAAGATTCCAGGTATTCCCCCATGATTTCAAATCCAATCCCCCTCGGCCCTAGATATTCATCCAATGACAACATTAGGAAGTGCATTGGTTCCCTCTATGGTCGATGACTTGTATCTAAAACCATCCTCATTCTCTCACCACTCTACTTTCTCTAGATGACTGACAACAACATTGTATGATTGACATAGTTTTCATCTAAACACAATGTAGCTCCTTCCTATATCTAGATCGAAATATGTATCATTAAGTTATCATCTGATTAGGTACATGTCAAGTACTATATGGCTCCATATGGTGTACAAAGTTGATCCCAATAGGATTACTTAGTGGATACAAAGAAATAGAAAGATCTAGAGACAAATGAAAACCACCTACAGAAACAGAGGTTATCCATGACTATCCCACAAGAAAACACAACGTATATCCAACAAGAAAAGGTATATCCAGCGTGGCCAAAAGGGAATTATATTAAGATTACATAGAGAAAGTGGTACATTCAGATGACATGCCTGCTTCAATACATATATGAAACATTATATAGCTGGTTTCAAAACAAGTAATTAACTAGAGTATCCAGACCCAGTAAAGGACCAGCTATAGACATATATAGTTTCTAATACTTGTTGCAGTTCTATTGAATAATTAGTTAGCTCTTTATCTGCTTGCAATTATATTGAATTTTTGCTCGCATTGGCTATACTTTTTTAGTCCCATTGACCAATTTTGTGGTCACTTGTTTGAACATTAATAAGATGATCTTATCTTATCTTTTTTATTACATATAAATTATGATAAAATATAAGATTATTTTATTATGTAAAATATTCATGATGCCCATAAATAATTTTAAAACATATTTCTTCTTTAGTTCATATAGATTACGACAAGTAGGTATGTTCCCAACCAGGTCTTTAAAAAGTATGTAGGTTCAGTAATATCATGTCAAGAATCACAAACATGGAGAGTTCTAGAAGTACTATAGATTTGGAATGACCTTTTCATAATTAGTAAATAACATTGAGAAATTATAATGCCAACCTATAGAAAAGATTAAGAATCACATATTAATCTCAAGTCTCTAGAGATAAAGAAAGTGAAAAATAAATAGGATGAATTTCATACCCAAACCAGCCACATGGTTAACAATAAAGCACCACTTTATCTCGTGTTCAAATTTGTTAGCACCATCTCACCAGGTGAATCAATCCAAGTTCGCCCAAAAAATAGATTATGAACTTTACTCGAAGGTGGCGCCATTAATTAGTCGTCTAAGCATTGAACATTCTTCACTTTGATCATTCTAATACAAATTCAAGTGTCAAGGGAGTACACTAGTCACATAGGCTACTTGTCCTGGAAGAAACCATAATATCAATATGCAGCAAGTGACATAAACAAAACCGAAATTTCATGCTTTTGTACAAATATGCTCATGTTCACATGAACCCTTTATAAAACTAAATCACAACATGAAAATCCAGGACAATAATTTCATCACGGTTTATAGAAGGTAGTCATAAAGAAATAAATTGAAAGGATTATTTTTCAATAAGTCCAACCTTCACAAAAGGAAGATCACGCAAGCCTTTCTTAATAGAATGCATTCACTCAATATTTCCTTCCCCACTTAGATCATTCAGATCATGTATGACTTTATCCCTCTTTTCAGATTCATCATATCTTGTTGGTTGGATAGGTAGTAGATGTTAATCTCTACGTCAAACAAAAAATACCATCATCTTTGGATCCACACCATTAGGATTAACTCAACACAATACAATCTTCAAATGCAAAAAATGATATATTATTTGATAGCAATACTATTTTTTGAACGTCAACTTAGATTCCCATGATATTTGGATATTCTTTTACTTTATGCTCAGCATAACCACCTTGAGTGGAAGAGGGGCTAGATATGACTAATTTTCATGCTATGGGACAATGATCTCAACATGAATCCCTACGTGAAAACAAAAGCATCTTATAAATGTGTTTTGACATCTTTAAAAGAAGAATGTGTAACAATAGTTGTTATATGTGTGTATATCATAATATAGGTTTTCAAAAATTGAATTTTACCAAGAGAGGGATAATTGAAAAGCTTATGCTTATGCCTCCATTTCTTGACATATATCTTTGTATGAGAAAACAAAATGTGTAAGGGTCAAAAAAATCAAAATTGTGAGCAAGATTGGGCTTGCTCTATGTTTTCATAAATATATACATTCATGATTACAATTTTATACCTCAAAAAAATTGATTAGGGGTCCTCAAATACGTATTTTTTCCCTCGATAAAGTTTTATATTGACACAAGTTTTTTGTTCAATGTTTATGCGTAAACTAACAAATGATGTTGTCCACTGTACCGATACACTCCCACTCAAGAAAACTTGAGAACTTGCTACACACTAGTATATTTTCACCACCTTCAAAGGAATATTCAAATAGTGCATTTCTTGAACACACGTAAATCCATTAGCATTATGAATCCGAAGCAGTTTTGCTTGTCCTAAAAGGACAAGAATACATAAGCAAACTCCTTAATCCCTTTGAGAACTGCTTTTCCTATAGCACATGCATATCCTGACTTATAATCAAAACTATTCTCCTATGCAAACTGCAGCATTGGACAAAAAAATGTTGGCTAAACTTACAAGATAGTAATCATAAGTTTTCAATGCATCACCCTCTAACATATAATATATATAAAGTCTCTTCAAAAATATTACCTAAAATTTATAACAATTTCATGGTTTCAACTTTCAAGATTACAAAAATATCATCAAGCAGAAACCAATGTCAGTTATATTACAAAATAACTAGTGTCTAATCAAATATATATCCTTCATAAGCATGTTTATATAAACATCCAAGAAAATAGGCACAACTAAAGCAACACATTGAATTCTTTTAAAATGAAAATTCCATCTCATTGAGTAATTACAAAATGATAAAGGAAAAGTAGCCACCATGGCACGAATCTAGAGTCCATTAATGAGCAAGCTAACATCTCTTCAGAACCACTTCTTCCTAATCAACCCAACAAGAATCCAAGAATTTATCACATATCACTAAAGAATACAATATCAACATGAATTACATGTCTCATATGTAATATTTTTATTCCATGTTCAAGTAAAGGATAAATAGAAAACCATTATTCCTGAGTTAAAATCATCCTTTGAGTAATGGAACTCAATGATTTTTATTAAGCTTCTACTTCATGAAAACATTCAACAATTAATGTTGCCTCATCCCTTGCAGCCCATATCATACCAATTGCCAAGGAAGTCCATTCAATTCTTCAATATAGTTAGAAAATGAATTCAATCTTGACATGCATTATCATTCTTGAAGTAGTTATTCTGCCAATACAAGAAAATATACTACCATCACTATTTGGAAATTTGGTTGAGCTCTACTTCCAATCGAATATCTACTATTTCATCCTCTTTAACATCCCTATTTTGTGTTGTAGCTTTAAGAGAGTCCTGAAAAAAATCAATAACTGAATGTAACTCTCTAACTATATTGATTAATTCCTCGTGTAGGTTATCATATTAACAACTTTATGACTACATAGTACAAACCTTCTAGAAAGATGAATAGGTGTCCTTGAGGAAAAATAATGAAAAAATTCATAATTGGGACCAAATTTCATACCAACACTCCATTAATTTAGAAACTCATAAATATAATGGAGACAACATAGATGAATTGATTCTATAGATATAATATTTCACCCATGTAAGTGGTGAGGAACACATCCAACATTTCTCTTTCACTTGAACAAACTGCGAGGGTTGAAGTATATTGTGTCCCATTGATTGAGGAGGTACCATTAAGTCAAAACGTTATATTAAATGGATCCAAAAACTAATTAGGAATTATGAAGCTTCTGATTTCCACCATGTTTGAATAACAGGAAACCAAGTCTCACATTTATTGACCAACAAAGAAGCAAGTGAAAACACAAATCATCAAAACATGTGCCTCCATTTACTTTCACACAAAGTTGCAATTGGAAAAATGTCCTATCAAATGTTAATATTGAATCCTAAGGGGACTAGACCCATGATCCATGCAATATTTTAGGGAGATCACATAATCACTTTAGGAAGAAGGGTTTTCCAGTTTATTTTTTTGGGAAAGGTAAATCATCCTTTCCTCATTTGCGGCCATATTATCCTAAGATCTTGGCATATGGAAATAAGGAAAATAGTTGATCCCAATAGGATATGAAGAATGTCTACTAAGTGTTTGATAGGATGCACATACAATATTTAAGTTCATTGATATCTCAATTCATTATGCAAGCTTTCTCTTCCATCAACCAGAAAATGAAATGCATAGGGTGGAAGCATTCTGAAATCGCTCTGCATCCAAAGAAACCCAATCTCTGTGAGTTGGTCAAAGAGATAAATAACCTAGTTTCTACTATGAAAAAGCAAGGACAATGTGGGAAATATAAGTTTGTATAGGTCCCTTCTACATCGTGAGAAGTGCCATCGACAAGACTTTGACTTTAGAGACCCAATTTAAAGTTATTTTCTACAAGATATTGGTTCGATTGTTTCATGAAGAAGTCAAGTCTATAACACCCCAAGTATCACGTCTTATCTAGAACATGGGCACCAATAGATAGTGTCAAAATTTCCACTCTATTAAAATGCATATCTAAGAGGAAACTCACACATTCTTGGGAGAAGTTTGATCCAGAATGGATCTACATAGTTTCTATTATAACCTTAATGGTTCTTAGGGATGGGGAAGAAATAATTTGGGACCTAATGGATCACTTTGGTTCAGATCTTGAAAAATGTACTGAGACCAGAACTAAAAATCCCCTAGTTTAGGTTCAAACAATACAAATTTGGGGTGTCTAAATAGTGAGAATCAACATTACAATGTTTATGCCTAAATGTTTTGGACCTTCTCGTCAAGGGGATTGATTATTCATGTCATATATTCGGGAGTGTAGCATTTCTTTGGAAAGTTTCATTTCTCTATTTCAAAACCTTAAAAAAAATCATATTCAATATTTTTTCTTTACCATGAAATATTTGGAATTTACTTGGACATAATTCGAATTTCTGTTACCTACACCTTAATCAAGCTAGTATAAATCTCATGAAAAAGTGGCTTAAACAATGCATTAATATCTTAGAACTTGTCTCATTTGTCTGCTTAGAAAATAAAATAGTCATAATTTCCACTATTGTTCATGGTTTGCAAAATGTTAGACCCCTCTTTCATGTTCCTATTCTACTCATTAGTTTGGTTATCATAAGGATATGATAAGGGATAAATAAATCAACATTCTGAGTCTCTGTTTAGAAACTTTATGCCTTGTTTACACCTTATAGGAGAACATCCTAACACGCTACTAAGATAGGACATCCTATAGATGATAGAAAAGGGGGCATTTCATGGGAAACTTGAAATGAACAATGTCATCAACATATTTGGTATAAGGTCCTCCCATAGAAGGAATTTCATCATGATGTGCAACGTTATATCTAACACATTGATGAATCCATTTGACCTAAGAGAACTTTGAAATTTCAAACAACAATAATGTTAAATATGTTATCTGATAGATTAAAATGTATATACCTCCAGTAAGTTCTAGATCAAAGAACCATTGAGGGAACATTAAGGGATTCCATGCTACCACATAGATACCCATGTTCCATATTGCAACTTTGAAGATGAACATTCACCAAATCTTCATCCTTTTGTGAATTTGATATATTCTACGTACCAGAAAAAGCTTGAACCAGAGTCAACAATATTTAGTGTTGTGTCAACTATGATTCAATAATTTACCTAGAATCGAAACAAGCAACCATACCTCATCAAGGATATAAAATATTATATAGTGAGTATATGGATCTACTCTGATTTTGAATGTAATACCATATATCTTATTCCTGATACCAACAAGTCGCCTTATCTTTATAGGAAGACCAACAACAATTTCCTAAGAAACCATTTCAATTATATACATTTTGAGCAGACAATCCTTCCAAACTCCCATTCATTTTGGAATCCTCATATGGATATATGGTTTGTTATTTTCAAGTTGATTTAGATCAATGGAAAATTTATCTCGTTCAAACGCAAGGATCGAAAAAGGATTTTCATCACTCATCTAAAGAAAGTTCTCCAAACTTGTAATAAAATTACTATGGACCCTAGCCATCGTTTCCATGATCATAAAGGACAACAACAAGTCAAGAACACTGAAGTATTCAAGTGAGTTTAAATTTGAGTTTATAACATGACAAAGGGAAATAGAGATGGAATGTAATATCGCTAAGTTGAATTTTTGGTTTAGTTGTACACGCCCAAGATCCAATTGAGCCTTTTCCAAGAATACTTTCTTAATATTCGAAATGAAAGTGTGAAAATTAGACGAATTCACCAAAAAATATCTAGCACAAAATAATTGCTATGAAAAGAAATCCTCAAAACCTAAAAATAAATAAGAGCATGGATTTGGTTATGCCCAATTTCATATATTCCCTAAAATAATAATTAGAACTTACAGGTCTAATATTCTTCTTTCTGAAATTAGATCTTCAAAGTATTAAAGACAAAACTAGATATAATCTTCTTGTTGGATATTTCATGATGCATAAGAAAGTGAGAACCACGTTTCCTAATGGAATCAAATATTTTTTCTATAATGCATAGACAATACCAATTTAAAAATCGTAGCTTCAACATATTGAAATATAACCTAACATATGAATCTTCTGAATTTTTCTTGTCTTGACTAGATGATTCGACTTTTTGATATCTTTACCTCTATCTTCCTTGTAATCAAAGAGAATCCATTCTTCTATGAGTAATAGTGAAAAGAATAGAAAATATAACCATATCGACACTTGAAACCCATTAATCCCATGTGCTTATTGCAATATCGACATCAGTTTTAAACCCTTGGATGCTCTCTGGAGGGCATCGAATTTCCATTGCATGAGGATGACCTAGCAACTTATGCAGGGGTTTGAATCCTGGATGCATGAATGGAGGTAATATAAAACAAAACATAAAATACGTATGGACTTTAAGAAATGGGCATCGAAGAGCCTGATTCAAATCGATATTTCAAGCATATGGCCAATAGGGAAACGACTCAGAAGGGAGGGACCAAAATTCCTCTATCATGATCCTACTATATCAAATATGTTGATGTATTTGTAACTTCAGAATGTATTCACTTGTATATCTTATGTATTGTACCCCAATGTTCCTTTAGGGAAGTATCTGTAATGTAATTGAGTCATGTCATACCCCGATGTTCCTATCAGGAGAATCGATAATGTAAACAAGTCATGTAAAGCCATTGAGGTTAACACTCCATTGTAAGTTAGGGAAATAGTCCCCACAATTGAGTTAAAGGTTAACCCTCCTTGTTGATCGGAGGGCAAAGTCCCCACAATTGTGGGGCACTAGGGTTATTAGACTCTCCTAGAGAAGTCAGCCCTGGTAAGTAATTGTTAAGTGAGGCTGACTTGTTGGAATGGACATTAAGTGAACGTAATAATATAAATAGAGAGTGAGCCTTACTATTTATCACACACACTCACTGACTGGGGCGCATGAGTGAGAGAGGATAAGATCTCTCAAGTGAGAGAGAGAGAACAACTGTTTGAGATCATCTTTATGTTTTTGGGTTTTACTTTTTCTATTGGTGCTCATTCTATCTCTGAGGAAGTTACGAGGTTTTCTCCTTTATGGTTTCCCCGAGGAAAATCTCTTGTGATTGATTGTTGTGCATGTTATTCTCTTAGTTAAAGATCCTAAGATCATATTGCCTAAATGATAAAAATATAAGATGGTATCAGAGCTAACCTGAGAAGAAGACACTGTGCAGCTGTAGAAGCTAGGGCTTCTTACTTTTTGGGTCTCTCTCCACAATCCATCAGCAAATGGAGGCTAGGCTGACTCTCCATTGAAGGGCGCATCTTTCTGTCAAAGTAGAATTTGATTCTGGGCATTTTCAGTTTTTTGTGCGGAAAATTACGGATTTTTATAGAAGAGGAATTTTTGAGTGAGACTGGCATAGGATTGTTCTTCCCATAAAAATCAAAATTTAGAGACCAAGGTCGATATTTTTTGTTGGGTAAAACTCCAAGAAACTCAAACCCTAATTTGACCCCAGGCCTGAAAAACCCTAAAATATTGAAACGAGAAGTTTTAGTACATTTGTTATATCTAGATATTAGAGAAGGATCAGGAGCTGAAACGTTCACAAGACGAATATAAATTCCTGATGTACACTATGTAAAAGTTTAAGCCTCATATTCATTATATTCTAGGATATATGATTCCTCCCATTTAGGGTTCCAACCTCTCCCAGGATTCATCCCTAAATAGGACACCTAGGGAGAATTTCTATATCTCAGGCTACAAAGGTCCAAATGCAATTTTTCAAGATGTTCCAGAAATGGAACGGACTTTAATTTCAGTGGTAAACGTTTCAGATTTTGAGGATCAACTAGTGACACATGTCAATTCGTACAATATCACTCTTCTAAAGAGTCCTGAAATAGGTCACATTGGGAAAACAAGCATAAGTCCCAATTGGTGAAACCAACTCTGCTCAAAACTATGGTGTTAGAAAGAGGAAAGACAAGGACACCTCAATGAGAAATTTAAGGAAGATAGGAGCAATAAGTTTAGAGACACCATAGGAAACAGTATTAGGAATTTCTGCAGAAGAAATTGGAAAACTAGGGCTTCCTGTTCCAAGAGCTTCCCTCCACTATTTTTAGAAAATGAGTACATTGGATAGATCACCTTGAAGAGGTGAATATTTCTATCCAATCAGATCTTAAAGATTCCAATATTTGAAAATTAGGGTTTCTTTGACAAACCGTAGATCAGCCAACTCTGGAACCAGGATGGACACCTCAAATCGGTAAGATCTAAACTTTTGCTATTTTCATTTAAGTTTCTCATTTCAAAATGATCTATCACGTCAGCTTGATGATAAGCTTGGTGAATTTGAAAAATTGGAATCATGAAAGTATAGGATCTCTCTTGAAGAAAATGAATTGGAAACCTACATAAGTGGAGAGGTTCCAGTTCCAGAGGGAGATGAGGCTAAAATCCTTACACAAGAAGAACTTGGTGAAAGCCAAGAAGATCATTGCTGATTCAATTATACCACAAGTATCTTCCCTTAAGACACCTAAGGATATGTTTGATTCCTTGGCCAAGATATTTGAAGAAAAGAATATAAATTGGATGAAGTGTAGGAACTCCGTGATCCTTCAAGAAATTGACTTGGATCAGTATTTCAGTAAGAAAGGTCTAGGAGATAGAGGGAGATGAAACTAAGGCTAAAGCTAAGAGAATCATTGAATATTTTATTAAAGATCATATCATCCCTCATGTGTCATCCCTGAAGACACCAAAAGGAAGTGTTTGATGCTATGACAAAGTAGTCGAAGAAGAATAAGCTACTATTATAACCACCTTGAAAGGTCTCCTGGGATCATGGGACTCATTCATTTGAGGAATGTGTGATAGAAGGAAGTGATTACTTTTACTAGACTATGGGAAGAGCACACACAAGAAGAAGCTCAACTCAAATAAGAGAATATAAAATTGGAGCAACTGAAGATCAATCTCTCACCATCCAAAGAAGATCCCTGAAGCGATGAGGAATCCGAAGGACTCAAAAACTCTTGAAGAACCTCTTATCCATCTTAAGAATTTGGATAAGAAATGATGCTCTTATGAATGAAGAAGATGATGAAGCTGAAAGAAGGAGTCTACCCATGAAACAAATAAATATAAGTATTCAATTTTCATTTCATGATATTGTTTTGTTATGCATTTGTTTATATTCAGTTGATGTATTATGCATGATAGAATGTTTGCATTAATGACAGTATACTACTAATATGCATGTGATGGGTAAGTAGCTCATGGTGCTATACAAATATCCATTGCTACTTATCTAGAATGAAACCTCTTTCCTGACATATTGGATTAGTGCACAATCTCAATTATGTCATGGTGGAGATGGAAGGCATCTAGAAAGTTTCTGTGAGATATGGATGAATGTTGTATTGGCTAAAATAGTTGCATGATCATATCTTTATGTATAAGAATTTTCCATTATGAATATGCCTCATGAAATGTTTTCAAACATACAACTAATGCATTTGAATTGTAGGAAAAATCGCATACAATCACCTACAAGAAAAGAAGGACGAGACTTGTTCCAAATAACAAGTGATGACAGTTCGAGAAATAATCCAAGAATGAAGAATAATATGACGAATGTAGTGATGTGACACTATTGAGAAACATCATTGATGTAGAACCTTCTAGCTATGAAGAAGTAGCCAAGAAGAATGATTTCTAGGATGCAGTATCGAGACCTAAAGGGAAGTTCGTAGTTCCAACATGTAGTAGATGGAAACATCATGGGATACAAGGAAAGATTTGTAGCATGAGGTTTCTTACAGAAAGAATACATAGACTATGAAGATACATTTGCAACCACTAGAAATACACATGACAGGTAGAATCATGTGTGCAAATGAAAGAAGGCCTTGTACGAGCTTAGAAGGAACCCATGGGATAACACATACATGAGGAGCTTGAAGATCACCTAGAGTGATGAAGATCTTAACCTTTGCTACAAGGTTGAAGATGAAATCCTATAGAGGATGACAAGCTCACAGATGGGTGTGAGAAGACATTTTGAAAAAGTTCAAGATAGAGGATCTTGGTATCCAGTGATCCTATATGGATACATAGAATATTAGTAGTAGAGGAAGCTACTTGTCACTCCAGTATAGACTGTTTCAATACATAGAGTACGAAAGGCAGAGGGAGAATGATGCTTCACTTCAGAGGGAGTGACTATAGAAGATATTGAGATTCGACATGATATGACACGATGGACAGCTTACCGATGGGTCTAGGCTTTACTGAAAGTAAAGTGGATTCCAACCTTTACTTCAAGGTTGAAGGCATAAGACCAGTGATGATCTTGTTACATGACTTATTCCTGATAAGAAAAGAGGAACTCATTAAAGTTGCAAGAAGGAGACTTGATGCCGAGTTCGAAATGAAGGACTTGGATATGATGCACTACTTTCTAGGCATAGAGGTGTGAAATAATACAAATGGAATATCCTTGGAACAAGGGAAGTATGCAGTAAATATCCTGAAGAGGTTTAGGATGATCGACTGCAAGGCCATGACCATACCTATGGCATCGAACCTGAAGCTATTGAATTTTGCTTCATCAAAGAAAGTTGATGCCATGATGTATCATCAAATGATTTGTTTCTTGATGTACCTAACAAATACAAGGCTAGATACTTGCTTTGCTATGAACACATTGAGACATGTTCACTTAATGGTTTCAAAGCATGCAGTGAGGTACTCGAAGGGTACAGTTGAGTATGTGCTCAAGTATGATATGAATCAGAAGATTAACCTGGAGAGTTATGTGGATTCGTATTGGGTAGACAATCCCATTGATAGGAAGAGCACTTCGAGGTGCTGCTTCAGTATGAGATCATGTGTGATCTCTTGGTTTGACAGGATGGAGTCCTACATGGTGCTGAGTACAGCTGAGGAAAAATATGTTTCCAATTGCTACTTGTGAGGCAGTATGTTTATGTTATTTGATTTGATTGATCTGACTTCCATTTTTGTATGATGCAGGGAGGAGCAGTGAAGCTCCAGTTTGTGATCCAAATCAAGATCTCCCAAAGAGGGAGTTCTAGCATAGCCGGTGAGACAGGTTGTCTAAGCATAAAATCTTGGCAAAGCTTGTAGGTTGATCATACGTAAACAGTCTTGTAGGTTGTCCTCAGATGTAATCGGCCCTAGCGAAGCTTACGGGTTATCCTTGGACATAATCATCCCTGATGTGATTATATTATAGAAATGCCCAGAGTGAATTTTGAGTACTTCAGGGAGAAGCTTGGTGTTCTCCAGATCGAGGTTCCTTCCATGGGGAAGTGATGATTTCATGTTCCTTTTTGACATGGTGACAGGATTGGTTCCTTCCATGGTTAGATATCTCTGTAGATGCCACATCCAGTATGAAAAAGGACTAGCTCTATGATGACACATCCAGTATGAAAAAGGACTGGCTCTGTGTAGATGCCACATTTAGTATGAAAAAGGACTGGCTCTATGATGACACATCTAGTATGAAAAAGGATTGGCTCTGTGTAGATGCCACATCTAGTATGAAAAAGGAATGGCTTTGTGATGACACATCCAGTATGAAAAAGGACTGGCTCTGCATTGGTGCCACATCTAGCATGAAAAAGGGTTAGCTCTATGATGAAACATCCAACATGAAAAAGGGTTGGCTCTGTGATGATACATCCAGCATGAAAAAGGGATGGCTCTTTAGAGAACTACATCCAGTATGAAAAAGGACTGGCTTTGTAGACGTGCATCCAGCATGAAAAAGGGCTAGCTCTGTCGATAAAGAACTACATGGAGGCTAGGCCTACACCTAGCATGAGAAAGGGATGGCTATGTAGAACTTCCCGTGACGAGTAGAATTGAGAGATATCACCAGTGATGATATAGTAGAGATGATCCAAATCAAGTGATGATCCAGTGATGCTCCAGATCAAGTGATGATCTAGACTTGATGATGATCTAGTGATTCTCCAGATTAAGTGATGATCGAGACTTGATGATGATCTAGTGATGCTCCAGCTCAAGTAATGATCTAGTAATGAAGATGACTTGAAGATGAAGTTGACTTGATGATGATCAAGATGATACAGAGAAGAATACTTGTGCTGATAAATTATGTAAATAGAATACCTTCCTAGTTAAGAGGGAGTGTTGATGTATTTGTAACTTTGAAATGTATTCACTTGTATATCTTATGTATTGTACCCCAATATTACTATTGCGAAGTATCTGTAATGTAATTGAGTCATGTCATACCCCGATGTTCCTATCGGGAGAATCAATAATGTAAACAAGCCATGTAAAGACATTGAGTTTAACCCTCCATTGTAAGTTAGGGAAATAGTCCCCACAATTGAGTTAAGGTTAACCATCCTTGTTGATCAGAGGGAAAAGTCCCCACAATTGTGGGGCACTAGGGTTATTAGAGTCTCCTAGATAAGTCGGCCCTGATAAGTAATTGTTAAGTGAGGCCAACTTGTTGGAATGGACATTAAGTGAACGAAAGAATATAAATAGAGAGTGAGCCTCTCTATTGATCACACACAGTCACTCACTGGGGCGCATGAGTGAGAGAGAAGAAGTTCTCTGAAGTAAGAGAGAGAGAAAAACTGTTGGAGATCATCTTTATGTTTTTGGGTTTTAATTTTTCTATTGGTGCTCATTCTATCTATGAGGAAGTTGCAGGGTTTTCTACTTTATGGTTTATCCGAGGAAAATCTCTTGTGTCTATTGTCTCTTGTGATTGATTGTTGTGCATGTTATTCTCTCAGTTAAATATCCTAAGATCATATTGCTTAAATGATAAAAATCTAACAAAATCACGTGATGAAATATTGATGATATGGATCTTAAAAAAATTGTAGTTCAGTCACACCCAAGATACACTAATCTTCCTTCAAAAATGAAGATGCTTTCAACACATAAACTCCCTCCAACTTCATTTTCACTAAAATATGAGCCATGAATTTGAAATCTCTTCTTCTAATGGTGATTTTCACTATTTTACTATATGTCTCAGGTTCATAATCAAACCATTGCTGTGAATTCAGCCATAAAAATAATCTCTATGTAGATTCATCAAATCCATGGAAAATAGCCAAAACCCTTTGTCATATGGTCGACACAATAGTGCATATAGTATATAAATCATGGAACTTTAATTGGTGAACTTATTGGGCAATTGGATGGGCAGGTGACACCTGATTTGGATTTTGGTTTGGATCTTGACAAATGTTGAGGGTTTGACTTGCAAAAGGAACTGGAATATGGCACGGTGATAGGTATCTCATAACTTTTCCCCAAAATTAAAACATCAATTCCTGCTCACACTTGAAAAATTAATATGCATTTTGTAGGTAGACACATAACTTGGAAAGGTGGGTTTAAAGCTCTGTGAAAAACAATGATTGAAACCCAGCATGGTTTTGTTTTTACCTTGGATAGTTAACTAGTATAACTATGACAATTGGTCCTAATTCTAATTGTGCTGAGAAGAGAGAGGTGATCTACATTCAGTATGGGGAACATGTTTTCAAGTAACATAATGCTAGTTACCAAAAATTAAAAAGTAATTTAAAAAATTTATGTAGGATCATAAAATAAAAATTTAAAACCAAAAGAAAAGTTATTAAAAAATTCAATTATGCTCATAAAATAAAAATAAACAAAAACTATCATCGATCCATTTTAACCCTGGATTTATCAAGCACTAAAAGGGATCAAATTTATGTGTAAAAAAATCAATTTAAAACAAATTAGATGTATAGAAAATTGGATCCCTCTCAATGCTTGATTGATCCGGGTTTAATATGGATCTATGCTGGTGGTAAAAATTATTATAGCTCAATGGTATATAAAGGGATCAATTTTATCTAAATAAATAAGAGCATGGATTTGGTTCTGCCCAATTTCATATATTCCCTAAAATAATAATTAGAACTTACAGGTCTTAAATTCTTCTTTCTGAAATTAGACATTCAAAGTATTAAAGAAAAAACTAGATATAATCTTCTTGATGGCTATTTCATGATGCATAAGAAAGTGAGAATCAAGTTTCCTAATGGAATAAAATCTTTTTTCTATAATGCATAGACAATACCAATTTCAAAATCATAGATTCAACATATTGAAATATAACCTAGCATCTGAATCTTCTGAATTTTTCTGGTCTTGACCAGATGATTCGACTTTTTGATATCTTGACCTCTAGATTCCTTGTAATCAAAGAGAATCCATTCTTGTATGAGTAATAGTGAAAATAATAGAAAATATAACCATATTGGAACTTATAACCCATTAATCCCATGCGCTTCTTGCAATATCGACATCAGTTTGAAACCGTTGGATGCTCTTTGGACAACATCAAATTTCCATCACATGAGGATGACCTAGCAACTTATGTAGGCGTTTGAATCCTATATGCATTAATGGAGGTAATATAACACAAAACATAAGATACAACCTATGGATTTTAAGAAATGGGCATCGAAGAGCCTGATTCAAGTCAATATTTCAAGCATATGGCGAATATGGGAATGACTCATAATGGAGGGACTGAAATTCCTCTATCATTAACCTACTATATCAAATCACGTGATGACATATTCATGATATGGATATTAAAAAAATTATAGTTCGGTGACACCCAAGATACACTAATATTCCTTCAAAAATGAAGATGCTTTCAACACATAAACTCCCTCCAACTTCATTTTTACTAAAATATGAGCCATGAATTTGAAATCTCTTCTTCTAATGGTGATTTTCACTATTTTACTATATGTATCAGGTTCATAATCAAACCATTTCTATGAATTCACCCATAAAAATAATCTCTATGTAGATTCATCAAATCCATGGAAAATATCCAAAACCCTTTGTCATATGGTCGACACAATAGTGCATATAGTATATAAATCATGGAACTTTAATTGGTGAATTTATTGAATAGTTGAATGGGCACATGACACCTGATTTGGATTTTGGTTTGGCTCTTGACAAATGTTGAGGGTTTGACTTGCAAAAGGCATGGGAATATGGTGCAGTGATAGGTATCTCATAAAATTTCCCCAAAATTAAAACATTGATTCCTGCTCACACTTGAAAAATTAATATGCATTTTGTAGGTAGACACACAACTTGGAAAGGTGGGTTTAAAAATCTATGAAAAACAATGATTGAAACCCACCATGGTTTTGTTTTTACCTTGGATATTTAACTAGGATAACTATGACAATTGGTCCTAATTCTAATTTCATTGAGAAGAGAGAGGTGATCTACAACTCAGTATGGGGGAGATGTTTTCAAGTAACGTAACGCTATGTTACCAAAAATTAAAAATTAATTTAAAAAATTCATGTAGGATCATAGAATAAGAAATTAAAACAAAATGAAAATTTATTAAAAAATCCATATATGCTCATAAAATAAAAATAAAGAAAAACTATCATCGTTCCATTTTAACCCTGGATCTATCAAGCACTAAAAGGGATCAAATTTATGTTTAAAAAAATCAATTTAAAACAAATTATATGTATAACAAATTGGATCCCCCTCAATGCTTGATAGATCCGGGTTTAATATGGATCTATGCTGGTGGTAAAAATCATTATAGCTCAATGGTATATAAAGGGATCAATTTTAGCTAAATAAATTTTAACATGACTCAATTATAACTAAATAAATTTTAACACCATTGAGATTTATTATAGCTAAATAAATTTTAACACTGTTCAATTATAACGTACGTCAAAGCATGTTTCCATGTGGGATTGTACATTTATAGGGATTATTACACATGTGGATATGAAAGGGTTTTTATTTAAGAAATCCTTGTATGAATAAGTACTAAAATTTAAAAAAATGCAAGGGGCATATTCTCATGAAAATTATAGAAGAAAGAAAAGTCTACTGGAAGTAACTAAGTAAACCACCTAAAAAAAGTCTATTACATGATAGTCAAATATGGTTGGGTCTATTTTAGTACACCCCTCTCTTACATACTAGTGCAACCTTTGGTACCTTAAATCACTACGCCACTAGCCCAACTAGGGTTAAGAAATGGATAAGCCTATACTTTGACTACTTCTTCTCTCAAGTTATCACTAGGGTTGTCAGGTTATCACCCACGAGGGAAGGCTTGCGTGTTTTGGTGTTATAATATCATCCATTTTAAAATGGCAATTGAAAGGTTGTGTAATAAAAGAGTATGGATACTAGCACAAGGGAAGATTAATTTTCAAGGGAGACACCTTATTATTTGTTTAACGTTTGTTATAGCTGATTTTACCACACAAGGTTGATCACATATTTATAGCCTTCCTTGTCTCTCTACAAAATCTTTAGACCACATGGACTTATATTATACT
Source organism: Pseudotsuga menziesii (assembly GCA_001517045.1). Taxonomy (NCBI): domain Eukaryota; kingdom Viridiplantae; phylum Streptophyta; class Pinopsida; order Pinales; family Pinaceae; genus Pseudotsuga; species Pseudotsuga menziesii. Next base: position 188,285 of record LPNX010932123.1, read on the forward strand.
TTGATGTCCCAATATCATCCCTAAAAAACACCTATTTATTTGTATACGCGACTTTTAAAGCTGTACTCACATGTACACACGAATTTTGACCTCAAACCCGTGTACATCAGGATGTGTGCATAAGTCCAAATACTTTTGAATTTTTCCTCATATGAGTCTGAATATCCTGACTGTTGGCCTTCTATATGCCTTGAGAAATCTTGGATTTGACCCTCCATTACCTCATTGGAGTGCTATATAAGGAACCCGTTGGGTACCTTGAAGAGGAGAAATCAAAGAGCAAAGAAACTATATTCCATTGTTGCCTCGATTTTTCTTGTACTTGAGTCTGCATCCCTTTGTCCCTTTGGAGCACTTTGTGTTCTTCCCAAGCTTTCCTTTGCTTGTGAGCTTCCTATCAAGAGATGGATTATTGAGGTGGTGGAGGCCTAGGTGGAGGACTCAGTTTCTCCAGTTTGCAGAAGTGCTGACAGAGGTTGTCACTATTGTATCTATGATTTTATTAATAGAAATATATTTTCCTGTCCAATTTATGTGCATTTGAATATTAATATTGAATCCATGGATGTATTTAATTTCTTATAAATTATTGAATATATATGCTAGAGTAGGTATAGCACATTATTATAGAGCATACTTGTCTTGTTTGTTGTTGTTGAGAGAAAATTGCTAATGCAAGCATGAAGTGGAAAAGATAAACAGGGATCTACTTCAACCGTCTGGAACAAGGTACGATTGGGTATCCCTTAGTGCTCGATGTTTGGTTCCTCTTGAATATTAGGAACGATTGATTTTTGGTGTCACGCTGTCTATTGTGGTACCCCCAAGCCATAGGAAGTTTCTCTCCATAACAGAATTGGAGACTTTGCTGGGGAGATTCCTAGTTGTTTTTCTTTGGGGTTTTGGTATACAATGTTCTTGAATTTCTCTTGATTTCTCTATTTTTGTGTCAGTTCTAGAGACATGTTTTCCTAGTAAGGTCCTAAAGAAGTAAATTTGGTATTGGCTTGTCTATTTTCCCTATTTTTGTTATTGTATGTGGGTTTTTGATTCACAGTCGCGTGTACAATGGTTTTTCCCTGAACAGTTGCGTATGTATGCTAGTTTATTGAGAACAGTCGTGTATGCCTTGGTTTTGAGCATTATTTGAAGGATTAGGTATTTCTAGGTGAGTTTTGATGATTTCTAAGTCTTATTGGAAGCTTCTGGTGTCTGTATACATCCCTTGTTTCTTACCAGAGACCCCTTTTAGTTTATTTTTTAAGCTTTGTTCTTGTCATTCATTTTTTCCATTTTTGTTTTGGGATTAGTGCATTAGGTATCTTTTATCTTGGTGCCTTGCTTGGATGATGGTTGTGAGTGGTTGCAGGGTCTGGGAGTTGTAGAGTCATTTATTGATTTTATATCTCATTTATTTAAAAAAAAATACAAAAAATATTTTGTTTTTGCATACTTATGCATTGCTTGCATTTTGCATTGGCATGGTACTTGCATTAGTTTTGCTTATTGAGTTATAGTCAGATTTTCATTCAGGAATGATTGCAGTTAGATTTGAAGGAAAAATATTAGATCTCATGAAGTGGAATACCCTATTTTGCATTATACAAAATTGTACTTGGATTGCTTGTAAGGTGTGCATATTTATTTCATTGTCTAGTCATAACTTCATTAGTTGCATGACCATTTCCCTTTGAGTAATCACAACCAATTAAAATCAACGATTTAATAAAATGAATTACACTCTTTTATTTTATAGGGTGCATCAACAAGATTAGGTTTTAGGGTCTTGGAATAGTACATTGTAAGTCAATTCTCCAATATCACTAAACAAAAAAAGTAGGTGTCTGTCCAGGTGAGAGTGTGAAATCTTTGATATAATTAGTGTTTCTGCAGATGCTCCTCTTACACAGGAGTTAATAACAAGGAAGTGCACATGATTGTGATTGGGATGACCCTTGGTCACTTTCTGTGAGCACTGGAGATATTTCCAGGATTGTATCCGTATATGGGGGCCTTAGAGGTATGGTTAATGCAACCTTAGGGTACTGGTTTGTGCTTTCATGCTTTCAGCTTTGCTACCCTTCCCATATGGTCGATCCCTCCTCTGACTATCTTCCTGAGCACTGGTTATATTGGGGTTACCTTAGTTTCCTTACCTAGGTATCGAGGCGGTACTTGTAGAGGTTATTATGTAGGTGTCCTGGCTAGGTAGGGGTCGGACAACATAGTCGCTATATTCGTTGAAGATGAGGGCCACTATAATTGGTTATGAACCTCTAGTTGTTGTGTATGGGAGTCTCAATCCCCTCCTAGGTTAGACATACCTGCTTCATTTCGGAGCTCACATATCCTACCCTTGGTTTTCTTTTCTTTTGGCTTTAGATTTTCTTAGGTGTATGCTCTGTGCACGCTAGATTTCTTAGAGTTGCGTAGTTAGATCGAGTCTTTTCTTTTTGTTGAGTCATTTTGGATCTGGGTGTGGCACTTCATCGTTCTCGTCCTTTAGCAGTACTTTCACCTTCCATGCCTCCTCCTCCTTTGGGAAAGAGAACTAGATAGCCCAAGTAGACTCATTCTCACTTTGATTCACACACCATGAGTGGTCATGAGCCTGAGAGCCCAGAGATCCCTGATATTCCTCATCCCATATGGGAGGATAAACCTTCAAGAACATATGGGACTCCATTAGGATCTAACCATTCTATAGCTAGGACATCTACAGATGATCCTTCACAATTTTTGGGCTACATGCATGCACATCATCGGTAATGTTAGCATAGTCTGAACCATGAGACTCACCATGCACCCACTAGCACTAGCAAAATAATGTATGGCATGCTAGAACTTCCCAAGACTGATCCGAAACCCCATGTGAGATTAGGTATTGACCCTGGTGTTGTGCATGGGGGCACTTCCATTCCTTTCCGTGTGGAGAGTTTTGGTAGCACTAGTCATATTACACCTTCCATCCACCTAGTGGAGGCTTCCTCACATATGCAATCTAGGCCTAGAACTACCATTCCAATTCAAGGATATGATCCTAGACATGTGAATATTAGGGGCACAAGTTATATTTCTTCACATATTCCATCGTATTCAACACCAATTCCTTCAAATGATTTTTTGATGACTCATCCTCCTCCTAAATCTAGTGGGCCTTCAAGCCGGAGTTCTGCTATTAGCCATGCCCATTCTACTCCTGCTCACACCGTAGTGTCACAAGGCCATGTGACTCTTTATGTGTCAGCAGGATATGTACCATCCTATGGACCATCTCATGGTCCATCTTACGAAGCTTCTTATGGACCGTCCTATGGATGAACCTATCCACCTTACAGGTTCAGGTATCAACCCACGTATTAGTCTCCTAATTATGGATTTGTATCACCCTATCCTCAAGGTACTCCAAATTACAATGCTTCCATGCAACCTTATATGGGTCAAATGGGAGGAGGTTACTATCCCATTCGCCAATACCATGGTGTATATAACAATCAACCTTATGCAAACTAGTCCTATCAAGGAGCGTGGAACCAATAGGATCAACTTAGGCTCCCTTTCCTTGTGACTTTGAATCTACCTAACTTGTCGAGATTGACAAATGATCATGTATCTCATGACCCAGCATGGTTAGTTGTTCCTACCGAAATTCCTTCGGACATTCCAAAGTTTGAAGGTAAGTATGGTGAATATCCTGGTGAACACTTCATGAATTTACACCTTTGGTGCTTTTTCAACTTCTTGAATGATGATTCTATTCATTTGAGACTATTTCAACGCACCCTCAAGGGTCCTATCTTGAAATGGTATATAGAGTTACTTGGGGGAACTTATACTTTGTTCAATGACATAGCTATGACTTTTCTTAATCACTTCCAGCTAGAACTCTTGTCAACATTTCAGTGAGACAAAGCCACCCATTATTCGGATCACATTCAAGAGTGCCATAAACAAAATATATTGATTAAAGCCTTTATACCACTAGAATTTCTTCTAGATTGGTTCCTCAAGTTGTTGTTACCCTATATCACAAAGGATGTTTCCACATCTGAAGTGCAAAATGAGGACCAAGCTATTTTTCGGGATAAGTAGTTGGACTTGATTTATGCTCAGTTTGGGCTCCTTTATGAGATCATATCGAGTCCTCCATGATCCAATTTCGACCCTAGGTTTAAACCTAGGCCGCATGTTGATGGTATTGTTGGATCCGCAAGTACCAAACCTATAAACTCAGTTACAAAACAAGTGATCCAATTGTTGCTTAACCATCCTATGTCAGGAAAAGCTTTGGCTTAATATCATCCTATCGAAAATACAGATGTACTATCAGTGCAATCATCAAACTAGAAAGGTAACCAACAACCTGAAAAGAATAAAAAGAAAGGTAAAAATAATCAAAAGGGTGGGAATAATATTGATAATGATAATAATGACAATAACACTAATGCTGGGGGGGACAAGAAGACTAAGCATAAGGTAAAATTTCCTTGCAAGTTGTGCGGGGATGATCACCTCACTCACTTGTGCCCTCGAATGGAAGACACCTTGAAGTTCATAGCATAGGGCCCAGCTGTGTTGAAAAATCCTTCACTGAATAATCAAAATATTAACTCGAGGACCATGGATCCTGGTAGTGATTCTAGTGGAACTCATAACCTGCAAGACATTGCTAGTGGCCATGGTTGCATCAACATGGTGAATGCTACAAATGTTATGATGTGTGTGAAATATTATGGTACGTCACAACCTGACCTTGGGAAAGAACCTGCTCCACCTGAGATCTCTTTGTGAATTGAAAATCCTACGAATAAGCTTGAAGCTCTGCCTCGCATACCTAAGGGAGTCTTAAAGCGCTCGGGGAACAATCCTAATGCTCGAGCCACCCAGAACTATTCAATCATCAAGGATTTGGGACAGAATCCTTTTGCGATGTCTGCATTAGAAGTTCTTCCAACTTGTCCTCCGCAAAGGAATTCCTTGTTGTCTTCTCTTGGGTGGGTGATGATAGCTCTCCTTCCATGATCAAATTTGAAACTCATGGAATCCAGCCTCACTTTCCTTAGTATGTGTCTCTTATGATTCATGTAGAGTATCTAAACCACACCATCAAGCGCATTGTGGTTGATGAAGGTGCTACCATATCCGTGATGTCTTTGGCCTATTGGAAGGGCTTAGGTTCTCCCACATTGTCTAAATCTACAAATATGTTGAATTATTTTGATGGAAGATTGTTTCAGTCGCATGGTACAATTCCTTCCCTAGAGGTCTAACTCAGGGGGAATACTATTGCGATCAAGGTTGAGGTGGTTGATGCACCCCTTGACTATAATATTTTACTGGGAAGGAACTGGATTTACAATATGCAATATGTAGCATCTTCCCTATTTTGAGTTGTGTGTTTTCCTTTGGATGGGAAGATCGTTACTATTGATCAGAGATATTTTGAGAATTGTAGTCTGCAAGCATTGTCGAGAGCTTCGATCCTGGTTTTCGATCATTCTCACCCAGCAACTAAGAATGTGGGAGTAGGCATGTATCCTTCTCTGATAGGAACTTTTGGTTTCCCTGATCCCATTCTTATGATCGGTTCTAGTCTTGGTAAGGCTTCAACCTTGTTGAATTTGATTCCTTTTCGCACATCATATATGGAAGATCCTTGGATTCTTCCCTCTCTGAGTAGTTCGGGTGAAAATTCTATACCTACTGAGATAGACATGCCATTTCCTACATCATTGGTGGCATATCAAGCTAATATTGCTCTTGTTGTAGAGCCCAGTCCTTTCTCTTTGTGGATGGAGGAGGAGGACCTTTATGTGCTACCTGCTTGGGCAGTAGAGTCATCTCACTCTCAAGACTACCTTAATGATGTGTTTTTGTCAGATGAAGCTATTCTTGAGGCTATGTCTGGTTTAGAACAACCTTGGGGAGAGTTGCACCATAGATCATATTTCCTTCCTAAGCTTCATCATGTAGAGTGTGATGACTTTAGGGAAATTCTGAGCGAGAAAGTAGGTAGGCCCGTGGTCCCATTAAGAGCTCCTAGTCAGATTGTTGAAGGGAACATGGATAACTTGTCTTTAATGATACCTATCAATATTTCTCATGTTCCTAGCAAGATTGAGAACATTTACATTGGGGTGGATTGTTCCCCCGATGAGATTAAAGAGTACACTGAGATTTTTAAGGAATTCCATGATGTGTTTTCTTGGTCGTATGAGGAAATGTCAAGGATAGACCCTCTCATTGTAGAACATGAAATAAAAACCTATCTATATGCCAAACCCATTCGAAAACATTTGCATGCAATGAATCCAAGGAAAGAACCTGCCATTAAGGCAGAGATAAAGAAGTTTATCAAAGCTGATTTCATCTATCCTGTTCCCTTAACAGAGTGGGTTTTAAATCCTGTTTCTGTGGATAAGAAGCAGGGAATGATCCAAGTATGCACTGATTTCCATGATTTAAATCGAGCCTGTCCTAAAGACAATTTCCCTACACCATTTATTGATCAAATCTTGGATGAGTGTGCAGGGAGTAAGGTTGTCTCCTTTATGGATGGATTTTCTAGATATAATCAGATACAGATTAAACCTGAGGACAAACATAAGACTGCATTTATTTTTCCTTGGGGAACTTTTGCATATCAAAAGATGCCCTTCATCCTTAAAAACGTCGGAGCTATGTTTCAATGGCCTATGGCCTTTTCCTTTCATGATCTTAAAAATATTATTGAAGTATATTTGGATGATTTAGTTGCTCACTCTTGCATGAGAGTGTGTCATCCTTAGCATTTTCGTTTGATTTTTGAAAGATGCCTTCATTATCAAATTCGGTTAAATCGTCATAAGTGCATATTTTGCGTGAATGTTGGTCGCTTACTAGGTTTCATTGTTTCCAAAGAAGGTATTAGAGTTGATCCCTTGAAGGTTGAGGAAATACTTCAATTGTCTCCCCTACGTAATATCCATCATCTTCAATGTTTGCAAGGAATAGCTAACTTGTTGCAAAGATTCATGGTTAATTTTGCCAATTTGACTAAAGGCTTCATGTGTTTGTTGAAGAAAGACACCCTTTTTTACTGGGATGAGTGATCCCAAGATTATTTCGATGCTTTGAAGAGAGCCTTGGCAGCAACCCCCGTGCTTAGTACACCCTACTATAGCCATGACTTTTTGATATACATGGATGCATCTCAAGAGACGATTGGTCTAGGTATTGGTTCAAGAGGATGAGGAGCTTCATGAGCATGTCATCTACTATCTTAGATGAAACCTTATTGATGCAGAGCTTCATTATACCCATGTTGAGAAGTTGGCCTTAGACACTGTCCATGCAGTTCAACGTTTGGGGAATTATATCATCCTTCGCAAGACTTTGCTTGTAGCTCACATGAATCCATTTCTATTCATCCTCAGAAGAAGGATGATAGGTGGAAAGTATAAAAAATGGATTGTGATATTGCAGGAGTTTGAACTTGAGTTTGTTTCGGTAAAATCGAAGAAGTCATTAATATTTGCTGAACTCATATATGATTTTCCTAGTTTGGATGAGGGAGAGGTTCATGAGGACTCTTTGGTTGATGAGCACATTTTTATCATTTCAACCGTGGACCCATGGTATGGAGATATCAATGCCTATTTGCAAACATTGAAGGTTCCTACTCACCTCTCATGGGATGAGCATCGATGTCTACATCATGTAGCGAAGAACTACCTCATAGTGGATAAGACTTTGTATTGCCGTGGGGTTGATTCCATTTTACATCATTTCTTAACTCATGAGGAGGCTAAGGTCATGCTGAATGATTTCCACAGAGGGGTGTGTGGTGGTCATTTATCTGGGATTTCTACAACTCAAAAAATATTGAGAGCAGGGTTTTTTTCGTCATCCATCTTTAAAGATTGAGTTAATGCGGTCAAGAGGTGCCAGCCTTGCCATGTTTTTGCACGGAATATGTGCTCTCACCCTGCCCCTTTGCATCCGATCATAACCATTGGTCCCTTCACCAAGTGGGGGGTCAATTTTATGGATTGCAACCCAACTTTGGCTAGGGGGCACCATCATATTATTGTGGTTGTCAACTATTTCATGAAATGGGAAGAGGCCATGCCCATAGTTAAATCCAATGGTTAGACAGTTGTGCATTTTTTATTTAACCAGATTATCACCTGGTTCGATATTCTAAGGGAGCTTGTCACTAACCATGGTAGGCACTTTCAGAACAAAATGATGGAAGAGTTGTCTTCGAAGTTAGTGTAATACCCCGGTTTTGATCCCATTTTCATTAAAAGGTACATGACGTATATATTGTAATTAATCATGGTGCGAAGCTAAAGGAAAAATCCCCACCATCAATTTGGTTGTGTTATGTTTCGGAAATTGGGATCATTGCCGATGGTATATCATGCTATCTGGAACATTATAGTTTGGCATCATGTAAATATGCACTCTAATTAAATGAACCTACAATGAACTACAACGATGCAATGATAATGAAAAGGGCATGATTTCCTAAGGATAAGGGGGGGGGGGGATTGTTAAACCTTGATCCTTTGGGGGAAAAACCATGTGTCAGCTATTAAAACCCCTGATGTTATTTGGGGTAGTTATTGCTGAATAGTGGTGGGTGTGGTAGAACTATCAATCTTTGCCCATGTGCCCACTCCACTAGCAGACTCTTCATCTTCACGTCACGTGGGGAGAGAAGCAATTTTTTCCCATTCGCTCCACTCTCCCATGACTCCATTCTTGCTCATCCTCATGTTTCGGTTGGGGATTCTTCTCCTCATGCACAGGTCTGAGTATGGGAGTTTTTACTCACACAGACAAAGAAGCACAGCCTCCTAGTCGAGTGTGGACCCTGAGCGATTTACCCATCGGGTTGTGTTCTTCTTGTGGTTCTCATTCATGATTTTTCCTGTGAATAATCCATTCACATTCTGTGTGTGCATGTTTTCCCATATGGATTTTGTGGATTGTGTGGGGTGTATGTTCTTTCCCAGGAACGGGCTGAGATCTATTTATCTTTCCATTTTGGGACTATGTATCTTCTCGTTGTCTCAGTGTTGAAGATCGGGGTAGCTACTTTTCCCCACGTTGTTCGCTTGCAGTGGTCTCATGTACATTTTTGAGCTGCTGTAGGTTATTACTGAGTCAGTTTGGCCATGATAGGGCCAAGAACGACTCAGGAATTGTTTTCCCATGTTTAAGCTGTGAACCGCTTGTTTGGCTGTGTGTATGCAGTGGTTGGTCTTCGGACTGTGCTGGAGTGGGATGAAGGCTTCATCTGCTTGATAAACTTGGGGGTTTTTGGGAGCCACACAAATAGTTCTAGAGGGCTGTATTTCTTCCCCACAACCCTAGAGTAGCACTAGAAAGGGGGGGTCAGGGCTTGAGGGACTGTGTAGCAGAGAAGGGACTGATTTCCTGGTGTTGGGTGTGTGTGGGTGTCCTAGAAGTTGGGCTAGTTCTGGTGTAGGAGTTATTATCTCTTCAATGAGCTCCCCAGCTTGGCATTCAGCTTGTCCCAGCTCCATGATAGCCTGATAAACCCTACTATGTTGGCTTGGATGATTAGTGTATCCTTGGCTATGTGTAAGCCTGTTTGTTCCTTATTCCTTGGGGAATCGTGACCAGCTCGAGGGTGACAATGCTACTGAGAGATTGATGAGCATGATGGCTTATGGTTGGGTGGAACATTGCAGCAACGTAGCTAGTTGCAGGACGAATTCTACATAAGATAAGCATTCTTGACTATTTCATCTCTGCAATTACATTTACTATTTAATGAAACATGATGAACATGTTGATGCCTAAATGTATGTTTTGTTTGCTTGTGCTGTGTATATAAATGATTATGTATCTTAGCATGTTTTATGTTTTAAACATTTTATGTACATTCAACTTCATGGGGCGGTTTACCTGGATGTTTACGGTTATGGTAGCATTCTCTTCGTCAGTCAGAGGGTCGAGGAAGTTACAGTATGGTATCAAAGAACATGTTACATCATGGGATTGAATGGGCTGTGAAGATGTAGTGGCAGATCCATCGTTGCAGAATTGGGCCTTAGATGACCATGAGGAACTAGTTAACAGAGACAGGTTGCCCTCTGCCCAGAAGAAAAATGGAAATAACAGAAAATTTCAAGAAAAAATCGTTGAATTTTTTTTATAAGTGCCATAACTATTGGCTCATCGAGAGACTCAGTGGGAAGCTCCTCCAATGTAGAGGAGAGCTAGGTGGAAGTTTCCCCAACAAATGACAGTTGGAAGAAATTTTTGGAAATTCTTCTAAGTGTTCATTGGATTGTTGGCAAAGAATAGTTGTAGTTGGAGCCACAGTTTCGGCAGAAACCAGCCAAAGACCGATGAAACGTCTTCCCTTTTGTCGAAAGGCCATCCAACACGGACCATCGGTGACTGATAAAGAATATTTGACAAGACCGCCGAAATGTCGGCAAAGTTTAGTTGATGGAGAGCCGAGACTTTTGGCAGAAAATAGATCATGAAAGCACCGATACGTCGACGGAAAATAGAAGAAGTTGGAGCCGACGAAGCGGCAGTAAAGGGAAGTAAATTTTTGCCGGAAAGATTTTTTTTCAAAAATTTGTCTAAGTGTTGAAAACATCGAAAATTTTTAGTTGTTCGAATGGCTGATACATCGGTGGAAGATAAAGGAAGTTTCGCCGAAAATTAGTTGATTGGATTGGTGAAATTTAGTTGATCGAGGAGCTGTAGTGTCGGCGGAGATCTCCGGAAGAATGCCGAAACATCGGCAAAGATTAGTTGATGGGATCGTTGATGGGCATCAAAAAAATATAGTTGATGGCACAACCAACGCTACGATGGACAAAGAAGGAATTTTTGCCTAACTATCGGCGAAAATTAGATGATGCAGGTGCCGATACATCGGAAGGAGAGAGGAGAAAGAGGAAAGTTTTTTCAAATATTTTCTAAGTATGGAAATCGTCCATGAAAATTAGACAGTGGGGAAGCTGACCCATCGGAGAAAAATAGAGGATCAAATCACCGATGAACGTTGGAAAACTTTATTCGTTTGTGAGTCCGCCATTGCAGCTACCTAAAGAACTATCCACCCAATGCATAGTGCTTTTGACCGTCGATGCGTCGGAAGGAGTTAGTCGTTTGGATTTCCAGCACATCAGAAGAAATTAGTTTATGGGTCCACCAATGTGTCGGGAGAATTTATTTGTCTTGGGAAACGATGGAAATCAGAAAGGTTTAGTTGTTTGGGAGTCTACCGTTGTGGCTATCAGTTTGTCTATCACTCTGACGATTAGAGTCTTCAACTGTCGATAGTGCTTCGATCACCGACGTAGTGGAAATATTTTTTTTCTTGAATCACCGATACAGCAGAGAGGATTAGTTGATATAATCATCGATACATCATAGGAAAATAATTGATGAGACTGTCGATGAGTTTTATGGTCCACGGAACCCATAGTGGGTTCATTGGCCGTCGTTACGGCTGCCTATGGAACGAGCCACCCGATGAATAGTGGATTTGATCGCCACTATACTGTCATCACTGATAAAGTTCGGAAGCTTAGACAACTACGGATCCGACACGTCGGAGGAAAATAGACGATCAAACCGTCGATGGGCATCGGAGAAAGCTAGTTGTTTTGATCGTCGAAGTGTCAAAATTTTAGATAGGATGAGACCCAATTTGACAAGGGAGGTTTTGGGTCTTGTTGGCAAGCAACACCCTTTGGAGCATTTTTTAACACAAGTAATTTGAATATTGATAATTTTCAAACAATATTGGTTCTTTTTGTTTGGATAAAAAAACTCATCATGGATATCTTAGGAGGGCCCTAAGAATCTTTTATTCTTAAGGCACTCCTGACATAAACTTACTTGAGTTATTGATTCGGATTGGTTGAACATCAGTAATAGAAAAATTTGACTCTTATGATCTTAATTCTTCATTTATGTCAATCATTAGGAGGACTATAATTACAGAAGATTAGTAGCTCCTATTTTTTCCACTTATCACTCATGTCTTATTAAAATCAAATGAATTTATAAATTATTAATTCAAACTAGTTACTGCATGATGTGATAACTATTATTGTCTGATTCATATGGAAAATTTGGTAAAACTTCATCACTTCTGAATTATTTACCTTATCTTAGTTGTCATAAGTTTTAAGGTGAATTTAATGTGATCTTCATGAACCCTACTATATTATATGCTCATCGCTTATTTCAAATTCATTATTCTGAAATAGGTTGGTATCAAAGTTTGTGATGAAGGTCTAAAGTCACTTTCTAGGTTTTTGACATTGGTTTGGTCACATTATCAAATTATTCTCTAATCAGTTTTGACCTTTACCCTAAGATATTGATGATATGATAAGGTGATCACATTATTATGATTGTATTCAATAAATAAAGGATTAATGTTTTTGGAAATTATTTAGTCATGTGTTAAAAAAGGATGAGTTAACCTCCATTATCAACACGTTATGAAATCACAATTAATGATGAAGTAATGGTGGAACTAAGGTTTTGGTAGTCGTGTTGTTTGACGGTTTCTATCTATCAATCCTTATTCATGCAAACATCACTTGCAATAACTTGTGAGACTCTCCTACGGCTCATTATGTTTTGGTAAGTTGTTTTCGAAACCTCTTGTCTCTCCCAATTCACATTATGATGAACTTACAGGAAGGTTTTCAGGGTTTTGATAAAATAGGGTATTTCAGAGTATTGCTAGTAATGCCTATACTGTTGATAAATCGATTGCATCTTGTAATCTGTGTTTTGAAAACCGTGGATGTTTGTGTATCTGTTTCCATGGCTCCAGTGTCTAGGTTCAAACTTATTGGTGACGAATATCTATATGCTACTCCCGAGTGTCGAGAGATCGTATCGAGGTTTGGATGGTTGGATTTCCTTCAGAAATTTTCTGGTTTTAATATGGTAATATCTAAGGCATTGAAAGAGTCATTCGATGGGGTTCATGGACATGTGGGAGACATTGAAATCAGGCTATCTAATAAATTCATTTCTCAAGCAATTTGCTTGCCACAAATTGGTGAGAAGTGGTATAAAGGAAGGCATATTAAGAGTGACCAGTGGAAAGGGTTTCTTACCCCTGCTCATTGACAAACCAAGTTCAAATCTAGCTTCCCCTCCCGGTTATTAATGAAGAAATGGAGGGCTCTTCTGGAACTAATCATCAGGTATGTAACTTGCGAAGGTAGACTGTCTTAGACACAATTCTATCACCTTCGGATATTGTTGATATTTAAGGGGTACCCTGTCAATATGCCCTTTTTCTTTTTGAATAGTTTGCATAAAATGGCATCCACTTATGAGTCTAATGTTGGGGATAAAAATAGGAGTTTATTCCACCATGGGTTAATTAAAATTCTTGTGTCCAGCTGGTTGGAAGAACTAGGTCAAACCTGGGATTCTTTCCTTGTGCGAAATGGGTTTGGGGTTAAAGAGGAATGGCCCAAATAGAGGCCTAGGGTTCATCGTAGGCATGTAAATAATGAGGAATCTGAGCTTGAAATCGAGGACTCTAGTTCTCAGGATGATTGGGGGATGAAGGGTTTCAACCTGACCAAACCCTAAGTCTTGATGATATAAAAATTGAGGTGGAAACTAGTGTTGAAACTCCTGCAAATAATTCTTGAGGTTGAGGAAGGAAACCCTCAATTCCCATAACCTGTTAAGAGAAGAATTATTCTCATGCATAGGTTGATATGAAGCAAACAGAGGCTGAAGATCAGACTAGCCATGCTATGAGCAATCTGGCTAAATGAAGAACCACACGTAGTATGATAGATGCTTTGCTTTCCAGGAGGAATTTGAGTGTTGGGGATATCTTAGTTATTGAGGTGAGTGACTCTTCAGACATTCGACCACATCCATCTCCCATAGGCCCATCTGTGCTAGATATTAAATACATTTCTATCTCTGCAAACAAGGTGGTTGACAGTCAGCAAGAGAATCATGAGGGTGACCAAGAAATTGATAGAAAGGATTACTTAACTGAAGAATCCCGAATAAACTTGAAAAGAGAGTCGAAGGACCAAACTGATCCAAATCCTCATGCCCAATTGATTTCTTCCCTGCAAACAGATTTAAAAGAAGCACAAGTTATACAAACAATTGCCTTGGAAGAAATTACATCTTTAAAATATGAATTGATCACTTGGATTGAGAAATGGGATGTGTTAAGAGGAAAAAAGTTGAAATGCAAAGAATTGATTAAAAGGCTTTTGTTAAAGAATCAAAGATTGAAAAGACATAATAGGATTAACGGGACCATGGCTATCAGGTTCAGAGCTAAACTGAATGAACCTAGGAGAAGTGTACATATTCGATTCTCAGTCGAGTCGGCCTTAAAAACCTGATATTTTTTTTTTCTAGTGACTTCTAAATTTTGTCTTTTGTATCTTACATTCTGCCTACAGAGGATTTTGGATAGATCCTTAAAGGTTAGTGATATTTTGGGTTCGCCAGTTTTGGTTTTCAATTCACGGTCTAAATGATTAAATTGAGATATCTACAGAATTGAAATTCTGCAAATATCTCGCTCATGCTTAATTGATCATCATTAAATCTTGCTAAACAACTTTTTGTTAATATTTACAGGTGTCAAAGTAATTGTTGGTATAAAACTGGATGCTTGTTTACGTTCGTGTCTTTTGATTGTACATGGCTACTCAATGAAGAATGTTCGGGATTTACAACTGATTTGATGCTCAGTGATTACTTCGTTGCTATTTCTAAGCTTTTACTGGCATGGATTATCCAATATGGTGTTACTATGATTTGGAGAGTATAACGTTGGATTTTCTCTAGTAAGTTAACCTCTTGGCGTATCTTTCTCTCCGAATGATTTTGTAACAACATGCCTATGATTCTAGTTGTGGTTGAACCATATTTGGATACGAATGGGATTTTTCCTCAGCAATAGGATTTCTAGTTAGACAATTGTAGTCTTTTAATTTCCTTTATAAGCAACTTCTAAACTGAAGCAAGGTGTTGGAATCCTGGAACTTGTGAAGAAAAAATATAATACATCACTTAGAATTATTCTATATATTTGTGTTCCTTTAGAACTATTTCTGAGGATTACTATATTTTACAGACATACTGAAGACATTAGCTAAGTCTATCAATTATATCATGCTGTCTTAATGTTTTTTTTCCTATGTTGAATTCCCTTTTCATATATATGTATCTTTATATTATATGTGAAAGCACTTTTGTTAAAGGATTATGAGGAAAGTACTTAGTGTTGAAGTATGGATGATTAGTTGGCATGTAGAAAAGTAAGTGAACTTCTTCATGTTTCTTTTCTTCAATTGATAATGATATGATTTTATACAAAGTACTGACTGTGTGAGTTGAACTTTATTCATTTCAGCATTAGTACCTGAGTATATTTTCATGCTTCAATACTGTGTTAAATTTATTTCGATTATGAGTTTTGTTTCATTTTCAAATTAATTTATGATAAAATGTTATTTTATTGTAAGTTGATTTAGATCTGTCTCTCTTGAGAGTAGGCTTTCCTAACATCGTAGGATCATAGATCAAATTTTTAAATAAAACTTGTTATCATATTATTAATTCTAGCTCCCAGTTTGGGATAGTCATATTGCATCTTAGGTCATTATAGATCAGGATTAGGAGCTATTGTTGTTTTTCTGTTTTAGCTTAAAGGTATTTGTTAGCCTTAGTCAGTCATTTTAATTAGATCTTTTGAATTGAGTGAAGATTTGATTAAGTAGAATTTACCATATACACCCCAAGAGACTCTCTAACTTGAGAGCATATTTTACAGGCAGCAGGGCCTTTGTCATGTGAAAAACAGTTACACCAAAGACATACAAGATTGCAGTAAATCGAGTGTGTGGGATGTTTTTCAGTAGTTGGCCACAAAACCCCATAGGTCACATTTCTTGGCCAAAAAATGGCACTAGAAGGAGGGCCTGAGATTAAATATTAATGGCTGGTCAATCGCATAGTGCTCCTACCAGTGATCAACCAACTTACTCCCTCATAATTTTTGGAACATTGTCTACCTTGGTCTCTACATCACAACCTGAAACTGTAAATACTATGTTCCTAGATAGAGTTAGAACTATTATTGAAAGGGGCCCTAATGTCTCACCAGTTTCCACTAAACAGATAAGTCAAAATTTAGAGGAATCATGTAGAATCTTAAACCAGAGCATATTCTCGCCAAACAGGGATTCCCCTGATTAACTTCGGATTACCAAGCAGAACTAATTTCCAAACATTGGCAGTGACTGACTTAGCTGCTGATTTGATTGGAGAAGAACCTCTTGAATCATTAGTAGGGACTCCTAATTATCACCTTATTAATCTATTAAGAGGAGTAGTTGGTCATAACACTTCTTGACGATTGTTATCTGTAGGTGGATCTGATCTACCTCCTTCACCTCCTAGATCACCACTAGATAGTCCTCGTGAACATAAGGATGAGTCTTCATCAGACATAGAACCTGATCCAGACATGGGTGACAATAATCAGGGTAAACCTAATGCTGAGACACCATGGTTATGATGTGGTGCTGTTGCTGTGCCTGGACTACAACATAACCTACCCAAACACCCTGATAAACTGCTACCTAAGTTTGACCCAGATGATAAGGGCTTAGCTGAAAATCACATTGACAAGTTCATCTTGGATTTTTAGACTATGAATGTCTAGCATGAGGATGTGGTATGTCAACTCTTCCCTTTAACTTTCGAAGGAAAGGCTATAGTTTGGTATTTTTCCCTGACACAAGGATCCATAACAAGCTGGAGTGATTTTAGTCAAGCATTCCTGAACAAGTTTAGTGAAGATAAAACCCCTACTATGTTAGCACTAGAATTGGCTAGGATTAAGATGGAGAGAAAAGAAAGGATAAAGGATTTCAATCAATGTTTTCTTACTCTTCTGAATAAGATACCAATGGCCTCCCAACCTCCAGAAGACATCATAATCGAGAATTATGCTTCAGCCTTACCTAAATACTTGGGTATGTTTGTAAAACAAGCCAGTAAAATCACTTTAGTTGAAACCTTTGATGAAGCAATAAAGGTTGAGAAGAATTCATTGACGTTTGAGCCAGAAAATAATTGAAAATTTGATGGTTCCCTTCATAAACACAATGAAACTACTTCTAGAACTAAGACAGACAAAAAAGATGCCCCTGCTTTTGATGTAGAAAAATTACAACAAGAAATAAGGTCTCTTACAAACGAAGTGGTAATATTGAAAAGAAACAATGGGGAGGGTACTTCAAACAGAGGAAATTTCAAGACCCCATACCGGTCATTTACATCCTCAAACGCTAGGCAAAATACTCCCCCTGACATATCAACTAATGAGGAAGTTTTCAATACTATAAGGTTTGTTTCTGCCTTACCTAATTCCTCAACCGATCAAGAGTCAGATGATGATCATGAATCTGATCATCTTGAAACTGAAGAGGAAACTTCTGAAGATCCTCTTCCTCTTAATTGCCATTTTTGGGATAGTTCAGTCAAAGAAGGAGAGTCTAGTGACCATTCTATCTTTGTAAACTAGCACACCCATAACACTAAAAGTAAAGGGCCTGTAGATCCGCAACCATGATCAGCACCTAAGAACAGTCCTCAAACTTCAAATTAGCAGCCTGTCACTCAAGGTATAGACCTACAATATGACATCATAGAAGATCTTAAGAAATAGAGGGATAATATTAGCATGTTTGATCTATTGAAAATTTATCCCATGCCCTTTGGTTCGATACTCTCTAATTTATCAAATCCATAAACCACTAAAACAAAGAATCAACCCTCTGTACCTTCAATTAATAACCTTGATCCTACAACTAGTAAAACAATGGTAGGTTATAACAGTAATGTCAAAACAACTGCTGATAAAGATTCGCTCATAGGTAAAAACTCCAAATCTACAACTCCACCTTTTCTGCTAAAATTTGAAATTTTCAATCGAAATGTTCATAATTGTATGATAGATTCTAGAGCTTCATCAAACATCATGCCTTATTGGGTTTGTAAGAAGATGAATGCCAAGCCCACTCCTTGTGAAATCCAAATCAGCCAACTAGATCGGTCCAAGGTAAAAATTGTAGGAGAATTAAAAGGAGTAATGATTAGGATGGCTACCAATCCACAGATCTTCCAGGTCATTGACGTAGTGGTAGTAGACATACTAGATGTCTATGGGATGTTTTTAAGCCATGACTAGTCTCAAGCCTTAAAAGGATATTTTTCAACTGATTGGTCACATTTTTGGTTGCCTAAAAAAGGGCGTCCTAATCAGATCAGAATTGACAGAGAAAGGTACATGAAACACACAGTGACGGAAATTAATGCTCCCAATGAACCTGTTCTATTCAGTGATTCTATTTTAGGAAACTACAGGTATGATTCTGATTTAGGGAGTTTTCCTGCACTTAAATCTGCATTTACCAATTCTGTAAATAAATCAGAAATTCTGCATTGTGATTTTCAGGAAGCTGCCCCTAGTCTGATAAATAATGTGAATACTGTAAATGATGTAAATACTCTTGTTGATAGGCCTTGGCATCTATATTTTGATGGATCCTGATCCAATGAAGGTGTAGGAGTAGGCTGCATGCTCCTTGACCTTGTAGGAAACAATTTCATGCTGTCTTGTAGACTAGAATTTATTTGCACAAACAACACAGTTGAATATGAAGCCCTTATACAAGGACTCAAGAAGGAATTAGACTTAAAATTTAAAGTTCTGATTGCATTTGGCGATTCTGAAATTATTGTTAGACAGGTCCGTAATTCCATTCACTGTTTATCTAATCACCTGCAAAGTTACCAAAGGGAGGTATGGAATTTGATTTCAGCACTTAATGCTTTTAATATTGAATCCATTCCTCGCTTTTAGAATCAGGAAGCTGATTTGTTGGCAAACGTAGCTTCACAACTTATTCCCACTGAAATTTTTTCCCCTAATGCTTTTTCTATTGAATTATTATTTAGACCGTCCATTCCAGATAATATCACTAATTGGCGGGTCTTTAATGATGATTCACATATTATTTCTTTCTTAACAGGATAAGATGCTTTTAAGGAATCAGTGATCAATGAAATTACACATGATGAGGATCTACATAATTTTTCGGTAATTCACTCGCCTCGTCCCATTGATAAGTCTTTTGAATAGGTAAATTCAATCCCTGTGTCTGTTCTTAGGATCGAAAAGTTTTATGATTTGCATGATAAATTCAAGGGAGTGCCTAATTGCAAGACAAACAGGTCTAACATGCATTATGAAACCATTAATTTGGGCACAGAATCGAATCTTCAAAATATCAACTTAGGATCAGATTGCACTTCAAATGAAAAATTGGCCTTCTTGAAGCTGTTTAGTGAATTCAAAAACGTATTTGCATGGTCTTATGACGATCTGAAAACTTTTGACATCCAAATAATACAACATGTGATCCCCGTGAAGCCTTAGTCAAAACCATTGCAGTAGAAATTAAGGAAAATGCACCCTACCCTAGAACCAGCAGTAAAGAAAGAATTGAATAAACTACTTACTTCCCGGATCATATTTCTTGTACGCCATACGCAATGGGTGGCTAACCTTGTTCCCGTTAGGAAGAAGAATGGAGATATTCGTCTATGTATGGATTTCTGAAACCTAAACCGATCATCAAATTAGGACAACTACCTTGTTCCTCCCATGGAGGAAATCCTTCAAAAGGTGTCAGGTTCTCAGATGTTGTCTTTATTAGATGGTTTCCCTGGGTACAACCAAGTTCTTGTTTCCCCTACAGATCAGTTGAAAACAACTTTTAGGACACCTTGGGGAACCTATGCCTACAGGAAGATTCCTTTCGGCTTGATAAACGTTGGGGATACATTCCAAAGGGTGATGGATGTTGCTTTTAGAGGTATGATAAACCATTCTATCATTGTCTATTTGGACGATGTTATTGTATTTTCAAAAATAGGTCCAATCACATCTCACACTTACGAAAAGTGCTTGAACAATGCAGGAAATTTGGTATTTCCTTGAACTCCAAAAAGTCAATATTTGCAGTAACCGAGGGGATTTTTCTAGGGTTTGTGGTGTCAAAAAAAGGGATCATGATCGATCCAGAGAGAATAGAAGCCATCTCTAAGATTCCTTTTCCTGCTACCAAGAAATCCATGCAATCCTTCTTGGGAAAGATAAATTTCGTAAGGAGATTTGTTCCAAGTTTTTCCAAAATCGTGCATCCACTATAGAATATGATTAAAAAAGACAGTAGTTTTTCATAGGGGGATAGAGACAAGAATTCATTTATCAGGATTAGAGAATCCATAGCTGAAGCACCTGCACTTGTGAGTCCTAACTTTAAGAAATATTTTATTCTCTATACTTTTGCATCTGATATATCTTATGCAGTTGTTCTTACTCAGAAGAATCAACAGGAGGATGAAGTACCTATATCCTTCATGAGCTCAAATTTAAAGGGAGCTGAACTAAATTATTACGAAGTGGATAAACAGGATTTTGTTGTGTTCAAAGCAGTAAAACATTTCCTCCCTTATCTCTTTAAGTCAAAAACCAAGGTAATTGTTCCATTTAGTGCTGTAAGAAATTTGTTGGTACAAAAGGAACTTGGAGAAAAAAGAGCACATTGGATGGCTTCTCTTCAGGAATATGATCTAGAGATTAAACCCTCTCAGGTCATATGAGGTTTGGGGCTGTGTAAGTTGGCTGATGAATCAGCACATCTCCTTGTTGTCCAGAATCACATGCCTTTAGATGATGTTTTATTGTAGAAAGAAATCTATTTTATTCCAAATCCTGTTAGCTCATGGTATACTGACATTTGCATCTATCTGGAAACTGGCACTGCCCCAAATAATTTAGATCCAAAAAATAAAAGAGTAGTAAGATTAAAATCAACACCCTATCAATTGGTAAATAATGTGATTTTCAGGAAAAATGCAGATGGAGTTTTGCTTCGTTGTCTAGAGAAGGAAGAATCTGACTTAGTTTTAATACAATTGCATGATGGGCCCATTGGTGGCCACTTTGGTGGTAATACTAATGCTCATAAAATTATGAGGGAAGGCTATTTTTGGCCAACTCTGTTTAAAGATGCTCATGCTTTCGTTAGAAGGTGCCAGGATTGTCAGACCACAGTTGGCAGAGTTAAAAAACCAGCTTTTCCTTTGCAACCTGTGATGGTGGATAGGCCTTTTCAACAATGGGGAATTGATATTGTTGGACCAATAAATCCATCCTCCTCCATTCAACATAATTATATTATAACTGCTACCGATTATTTTACTCGATGGTCTAAAGCTGAACCCTTGCGAGTGGTTAATACGAATCAGGTATTGCATTTCCTTGAAACTAACATAATCACCAGATTTAGAGTGCCTGAAACTCTTGTATTTGATAATGCATCCTATTTTTCTTCTAGAGAATTGAATAAATTTGCTCTAGAAAAGGGAATTAGGATTAGATATTCAGCAAACTACTATCCACAAGGCAATGGCCTTGCTGAATCCAGAAATAAGAATTTGCTGAAAATTTTGAAAAGATCCATAGCTGAAAATCACAAGAATTGGCATACTGTCCTGTATCAGGATTTGTGGGCTGATAGGGTCACTTCAAAATCATCTATTGGTAATTCTCCCTTCTTTTTTGTATATGGAGTAGATGCTATTCTTCCTCCAAACCTATTTTTACCTTCCTTACAACTTGCACGAGCTGTACAAGAGACTGAATGTTCAGCCTTCAAAAAAAGAATTAATCTACTGTTGAAGTTGGAAGAAGAAAGAGAAAATTCCAAGAAACACTTTGCGAAACACCATCAACTTATTAAGGCATGGTTCGATCATGGCTCATCCTTGAATCGAGAATTGCAAGTAGATGATCTGGTTTTGAGATGGGACAAAGCACATGAGGATAAATGGGAACATACCAAATTTCAACGTCTTTGGTTAGGCCCATATGTTATAGCAGAAAATCTTGGTCCAAATACCTTCCGTTTAAATACTTTACAAGGACAGCTCGATACACTTCCGGTAAATGGGCATGCCCTTAAAAGGTACTTTCAATAATTGCACATCATCAAATCTTTCCATTGTATATTTCCATCTGTGTAGATTTCTGTATATAAGATTGCAGTTTATGTTGATTTCTGGTTGGAATATCCGATCTTATACTTACTAATTATTTTCATTATTATCACCATCATAATGCTTATTCGCAATTCTAGGTGTTAGATTATGAAAATAATCCAACTCTTTAGATCATTTACTGTACATAAGTTTGTTTTTGTCTCTATGAATATATATATATATATATATATATTTTTTAAACACCTCCTTTATTCGATCACAAGATTCAACATGAAGCATTCTGCATGGACTTAGAACCTGATGATTGAAATGCATACCAGACTGTAGTCATTGATGATGACAAGGAGTATCGAATCTCTAATAAGTGATTTGTTTCCATATTTGTGGCAATTTAAGCCTCCACAATTTTGTTGTCAGCAATCCTTGATTGTTTTCTTTGAGTGTCTTCTTACAGATCAAGTACTTCAGGTATTTTATTTACTGATTTCAATAGCTATCTGCTAAGCTCGAAAAATTGTTGAAGATATCTAGTTATCTCTAAGCACTCTTGAGAATTCTGTGGTTTCCTTCCCCCAATTTTCGGGAATACATCTGGTCATTCGACTAGGACAATACTCTTGAAATTAGGTGAACATGAAAAGTATTATAAAAAAACAGGAGGTCTCATCATGAGCCAGTCTGCTTATGACCATAAATTCTATTGGAATGACATTGTCAAAATTTGGTTACCAAGCCAATGACAACGACTCTCGGTTTAATAACGGAGAGACAGGAAGTCTCATCACGAGCTTGCCTGATCAGTTTTTAGTAGGGTTGGTGAATAAGGCTATCTATTTGGTCACCAAGCTAAGATAGTGTTTCTGATTAATTCTTTTCATTTTTGTCTGTGTAAATATGATTTGTATATATACTAATAAAATAAATAAATAAATAAATAAAAGGAGTATTGTCTGATGTGTTTCTTTAATGTGGGGGAAAACCAACTAATGTTCTTGAGAAGCCATATCTATATCGGTATTGGTTAACCTGTTTTTGACCTTGTGGATCTACATTGGAATTAAGTCATCTTGCTTTTGCCTGAGTCTGATTAAGATCAAAACATTCAGATGACAGTCATAGGGTTGTCATAGAAATATGTTGAGGTCCAGTCACATGTTTAGACTGTTTTGAATTTGAATCACTTAGGCAGAGATTCGATATTTGATGGCATCATTTGTGATTATTTGAAGTTTGAATGGTGTTTTCTTACAGAGATAACTGGTTCGGTCCCAACATGTCGCCAATTGTTGGCAGGCAACACCCTTCGGAGCATTTTTTAACACAAGTAATTTGAAGATTGATCATTTTCAAACAATATTGGTTCTTTTTGTTTGGATCAAAAAACTCATCATGGATATCTTAGGAAGGCCCTAAGAATCTTTGATTCTTAAGGCATTCCTGACAGAAATTTACTTGAGTTATTGATTCGGATTGGTTGAATATCAATAATACCAAAATTCGACTCTTATGATCTTAATTCTGCATTTATGTCAATCTTCAGGAGGACTATAATTATAGAAGATTATTAGCTCTTATTTTTTCCACTTATCACTCATGTCTGATTAAAATCAAATGAATTTATAAATTATTAATTCAAACTAGTTATTGCATGATGTGATAACTGTTATTGTTTGATTCATATGGAAAATTTGGTAAAACTTCATCACTTCTGAATTATTTATCTTATCTAATTAGTTGCCATAAGTTTTAAGGTGAATTTAATGTGATATTCATGAACCCTACTATATTATATGCTCATCGCTTATTTCAAATTCATATTTCTGAAATAGGTTGGTATCAAAGTTTGTGATGAAGGTCTAAAGTCACTTTATAGGTTTTTGACATTGGTTTGGTCACATTATCAAATTATTCTCTGATCAGTTTTGACCTTTACCCTAAGATATTGATTATATGCTAAGGTGATCATATTATTATGATTGTATTCAATAAATGAAGGATTAAGCTTTTTGTAAATTATTTAGTCATGTGTTAAAAAATGATGAGTTTACCTCCATTATCAACACGTTATGAAAATATAATTAATGATGAAGTAATGGTGGAACTAAGGTTTTGGTAGTCGTGTCATTTGATGGTTTCTATCTATCAATCCTTAATCATGCAAACATCACTTGCAATAACTCGTGTGACTCTCCTACGGCTCATTATGTTTTGGTAAGTTGTTTTCGAAACCTCTTGTCTCTTCCAATTCACGTTATGACGAACTTATAGGAAGGTTTTTAGGGTTTGATAAAATAGGGTATTTCGGAGTATTGCTGGTAATGCCTATATTGTTGATATATCGATTGCATCTTGTAATCTGTGTTTTGAAAGCCCTAGAGGTTTGTGTATCTGCTGTAATGGATCCAATGTCTAAGTTCAAACTTATTGGTGACGAGTATCTGTATGCTGCTCCTAAGTGTTGAGAGATCGTATCGAGGTTTGGATGGTTGGAGTTCCCTTGGAAATTTTCTAGTTTTAATATGGAAGTATATAAGGCATTCATAGAGTCATTCAATGGGGTTCATGCACATGTGGGAGACGTTGAAATCAGGCTGTGTGAGAAATTCATTTCTTGAGCAATTTTCTTGCCACAAACTGGTGAGAAGTGGTATAAAGGAAAGCATATTAAGAGTGACCAGTGGAAAGGGTTTCTTACCCCTGCTCATTGACAAACCAAGTTCAAATCTGGCTTCCCCTCCCAGTTATTAATGAAGAAATGGAGGGCTCTTCTGGAGCTAATCATCAGGTATGTAACTTGTGAAGGTAGGCTGTCTCAGACGCAATTCTATCACCTTCGGCTATTGTTGATATTTAAGGGGTACCCAGTCAATATGCCCTTTTTCTTTTTAAACAGTTTGCCTAAAATGGCATCCACTTATTAGTCTAATGTTGGGGATAAAAATAGGAGTTTATTCCACCATGGGTTAATTAAAATTCTTGTGTCTAGTAGGTTGGAAGAACTAGGTCAGACTTGGGATTCTTTCCTTGTGTGAAATGGGTTTGGGGTTAACGAGGAATGGCCCAAATAGAGGCCTAGGGTTCACCATATGAGTGTAAATAATGAGGAAGTTGAGCTTGAAATAGAGGAATTTGGTTCTCAGGATGATTTGGGGGATGAAGGGTTTCAACCTGAACAAACCCTAAGTCTTGATGATGTAAAAATTGAGGTGGAAACTAGTGTTAAAAATCCTGCAAATAATTCTCGAGGTCGAGGAAGGAAACCGTCAATTCCCATAACCTGTCAAGACAAGAATTATTCTCATGCACAATTTGATATGAAGCAAACAGAGGCTGAAGATCAGACTAGCCGTTCTATGAGAAATCCAGCTATACGAAGAACCACACGCAGTATGACAGCCGCTTTGCTTGCCATGAGGAATTTGAGTGTTGGGGATATCTCAGTTATTGAGGTGAGTGACTCTTCAGACATTCAACCACATCTAGCTCCCATAGGCCCATTTTTGCTAGATCTTAAATATGTTTCTATCTCTGCAAACAAGGTGGTTGACAGTCAGCAAGAGAATCATGAGGGTGACCAAGAAATTGACAGAAAGCCTTACTTAACTGAAGAAGAACGAATAAACTTGAAAAGAGAGTCGAAGGACCAAACTGATCCAAATCCTCATGCCCAATTGTTTTCTTCCCTGCAAACAGATTTAAAAGAAGCACAAGTTATATAAACAATTGCCTTGGAAGAAATTACATCTTTAAAAGCTGAATTGATCCCTTGGATTGAGAAATGGGATGTGTTAAGAGGAAAAAAGTTGAAATGCAAAGAACTGACTAAAAGGATTTTTTTTAAGAATCAAAGATTGAAAAGACAGAATAGGATTAACAAGACCATGGCTATCAGGTTTAGAGATAAACTGAATGAAGCTAGGAGAAGTGTACCTATTCGTTCTTAGTCGAGTCGGCCTTAAAAACCTGATATTTTGTTTTTCCAGTGACTTCTAAATTTTGACTTTTGTATATTACATTATACCTACAGAAGATTTTAGATAGATCCTTAAAGGTTAGTGATATTTTGGGTTCGTCAATTTTGGTTTTCAATTCATGGTCTAAATGATTAAATTGAGATATCTATAGAATTAAAATTCTGTAGATATCTCGCTCATGCTTAATTGATGATCATTAAATCTTGCTAAACAAATTTTTGTTAATATTTACAGGTGTCAAAGAAACTGTTGGGATAAAACTGGATGCTGGTTTACATTCATGTATTTTGACTGTATGTGGCTACTCAATGAAGAATGTTTGGGATTTACAACTGATTTGATGCTCAATGATTACTTCGTTCCTATTTCTAAGCTTCTATTGGCATGGATTATCCAATACGGTGTTACTATGATTTGGAGAGTATAACGCTAGATTTTCTCCAGTAAGTTAACCTCTTGGCATATCTTTCTCTCCGGATGATTTTGTAACAACATGCCTATGATTCTGGTCATGGTTGAACCATATTTGGATATGATTGGGATTTTTGCTGAGGAATATGATTTCTAGTTAGTCAGTTGTAGTCTTTTAATTTCCTTTATAAGCAACTTCTGAACTGAAGCAAGGGGTTGGAATCCTGGAACTTGTGATGAACAAATATAATATAGCACTTAATATTATTTTGTATATTTGTGTTCCTTTAGAACTATTTCTGAGGATTACTATATTTTACAGACATACTGAAGACATTAGCTAAGTCTATCAGTTATATCATGTTGTCTTAATGTTGTTTTTCCTTTGTTGAATTCCCTTTTCATATATATGTATCTTTATATTATATGTGAAAGCACTTTTGTTAATGGATTCTAAACAAAGTACTTAGTGTTGAAGTATGGATGATTAGTTGTCATGTAGAAAAGTAAGTGAACTTCTTCATGTTTCTTTTCTTCAGTTGATAATGATATGATTTTATACAAAGTACTGACTGTGTGAGTTGAACTTTATTCATTTCAGCGTTAGTACCTAAGTATATTTTCATGCTTCAATACTGTGTTAAATTTATTTCGATTATGAGTTTTGTTTCATTTTCAAATTAATTTATGATAAAATGTTATTTTATTGTAAGTTGATTTAGATCTGTCTCTGTTGAGAGTAGGCTTTCCTAACATCGTAGGATCATAGATCAAATTTTTAAATAAAACTTGTTATCATATAATTAATTCTAGCTCCCAGTTTGGGATAGTCATATTGCATCTTAGGTCATTATAGATCAGGATTAGGAGCAACTATTGTTTTTACGTTTTAGCTTAAAGGTATTTGTTAGCATTAGTTAGTCATTTTAATTAGATCTTTTGAATTGAGTGAAGATTTGATTAAGTATAATTTACCATCTACACCCCAAGAGACTCTCGAACTTGAGAGCATATTTTATAGGTAGCAGGGCCTTTATCCTGTGAAAAACAGTTACACCAAACACATAAAAGATTGCAATAAATCGAGTGTGTGGGCTGTTTTTCAGTAGTTGGTCACAAAACCCCATAGGTCACATTTCCTGGCCAACAGGTCTTCAAGTGGTATCTTCTTAGTGATTTTCAACTATCTTTCTAGTGGATTTTTTAGCAGTTTCAGGGCTGAAAAGGAAAAAAATTCTAGGTGGCTGAAGTTGGCAATTCGGACCAGAATACAATTGTATGTAAAAGTGTATAATTTTTGTGGAAAATAGTCATTCTTGAAGTGGTGTGGTTTTCACACCCAAATTCAAAATGGAGCATGGGGATAGGCATTGGAAATCTTATCCAGTAGGGAATAAGGGAGGATCACTAGGATTTGAATGAGAAGCAGAAAAGAACTAGCAGTTGTTGAAAGAATTGTGTTGCTGTCAATATGGACAATCTGAGGATTGCATGCCTAGAGATAACAAAGACCATGAATTCGAACCAGCTATTATGCGGAAGATGAATTCCAAGAAAAGATGAGGGTTTTGAAAAGGAAAGTCCCTTAAACCCTTTCTTGCTAACTATATTATATTTTATAATCTTGCGTACATAGAAATTATGGCATAGGGATGCTGAAAATGCATCAAGATAATGCTTGTTTATCATGACTAACTAATGGCTGAAATGATGAATTGATGATAATTATAGAACCATTTCAAGAGTTGTTATGAATGCAGGATGGTAAGTGCATGAAGAGGGTAGTCATGATCGATTGGCTACCAGAAATACTCCATGGAAGGGCAAGGTGGTACAAATGATACGCCTGTGAAGTAAGGAGTATCTAAACACTTCATTTAAATTGCATAAATGATGTGACTATACCTTGCAATTTTAGTATGATAATGAATCATGTGAAGTAAATGAGTTTTAGTGATATTGATATGCTAACAGCTTGAAGTATTTGAATTCTGTAATTCTGAAAATGCTTCAGTGATTGTTGTAGAAATGAAAAAGTTATATGCATCAAGACTTACACTTGTTTGGCTAATTGAGGTTCAGGTTTGAGGTAGAGTGGTTGGGGCATGGAAATATGGGTAAGACCATGACAAAGGATGGAATCTACCCTGTGAAAGAGCCAAACCTCATGGGAAGAGTCTCATGGCTGTGAAATTAGTCTTTATGTAGCATGAGTTGTTAATTTGAATTTGTAAATTTCATATTTGAGAAATTGCTGACAACTACTAATCACTATTCTCTTGCATAGAATTGTGTCAAGAGGATGCATTGTAAGTGGGTGTTCATGTTATGCTAGTAAGAATAAAATCATAATGGGAAAAATGGTGCTGCTTACAAGAGACCAACAAATGAGGATCACCTCATTGCTAAGCAAAGCAATTTCTGTAGTAGACAAAGTTGCAAATTCATATTGCATTTAATTACTACTACCATTTCTTGGTTATGGAACAATCAAATTTGGATTGTATTAGTAGATACTGATTGACTATTTTGCTACTTGATGAATGTGCCAGGGTCACATGTTGCAAGAAGGCCATGTGTGATGGCCTGCAGGAGCCAAAATTCATGGGGAGGGTTTCCCCTATCTTGGAAATGGGTTTTGGGTGAAACCCCATTGCACATTTTGGGAATGTCCCATCTGCACTGCATGTTTAGTAAGCAACATGAGTGAGATGGTATAGACTATGTCTATAAGACATGTGTGGATATGGAATGTGAAAGGAGTTGGGATGGTAAACCGAGGGACTGTCAACTTAGATAAGGGAGCCCCCCTTCCTCCTTAATGAAGGAATACTGCATCAGCAAATGGATAAGTGTTTTGTGACCCTAGCTAAGAATATCCATGTCAAATTGTTAAATTCCATATGTAGATCACGTTTTGATTTTATTTCCATTATGGCAGATTGCTTGAGTATGAATAGGGCCTACATGGCTCACATCAGAAAGGGGTGCACACTTTTCCCGATGTCGAGTCATGAAAGGGTTTTCAATATTGACTACACCCTAGGGAGTGGAAGCACTCCTAGTGTCTCAATACTTGATAGTGAATGATATAAAAAATGATTATAGTTTTAGAGCAATAACGCTGATGAGTTTGCTTATATTTCTTGTGTTTCCAAGATAAACATATGCAGTTTTGTGTTGTACACTAAGGGGAAAAGGATGTTGTGGAGATTGTGGGGACGTTACAGTGTTGGCTTGACTACCTACAGTCTAATAAACCCAACTGTTAGCTAGCTTGACTGAGTAGCCTAATAAACCTAGTAGTGTATTGGCTTGATTGCCTATAGCCTGATAAACCAATTTGTGTATTGGCTTGGCTGGATAGTCTGATAAACCCAACTGTAGGTTGGCTTGACTATGCTTGATATGTATAAAAGGATGTGGTGAAGATGTCACTGAAATAGGGTGGTTATATGCCTGGCGATCCATAGTAAATCCTGGACCTGGAAATGGTCGTTTATTGTTGATATAAGTGTATTGTTGATAAAAGTGCATGTGTTATTGTTGATGGCCTGATAAACCCAACTATGTTGGCTTGGCTGGTTTGTTGATGGCCTAATAAACCCAACTGTGTTGGCTTGGATGATTTGTTCCTTCCTAGTCGGTGTGAAGGTGTACTGGCTGGACATTAATTATTTGATGTTGAGGGACAGCCTGTGTGCTGACCTAACATCCAAGTCCATAGGCCATTCGAAGGCTTGCAAAGCAAAGCGGGACCCTATGGACCAATGAGGAAATGCACAATACAAATAAGTATTGGATTATTTTGTAGCTTCTTGCTTATGAATATACTTGTGTATATGGTTTGGTTATAATCTTCTAACTCTTGTTTAGAGACAAACCGATGAGAATAAACTAAACATGTGAATCTATCCAATGTTTGAATATAGGTATCACTGGGAGTGAGGACTATGAGGGCATCATAGAGGTGCATGTGGACATGTGATTATCCTAACGATTTCAAAGTGAGTAATAATGAAAAACGTGCTAGTGGGACTATGAAGGCCCTAGTAGTCAAGAGTTGTATACAAACCATGTGTGGAAGATCCATGGTTGAAAGGTATGGAATAGACCAAAGACACTAAGTGTCATGGCCAAGAAGGGCATTGTGAAAACAGAAGATTGTTGAATGCATGTATGGCTGAAAATAGAATGTGTTTATTTGCTTAAAATAAATTGTGAATGTTGGAATAGTTAATTCCCTAGCCAAGAATGGACATGAATGAGCTCATGTGCCTATTGGGAAGGCATGAAAAGTATGAAAGTCTCCTTGAGAAGACTTGAACTGCCATGCCAATTGGGAAATTAATTGACTGATTTTAATGCCTATATTATGCTTGGTCTAACAGAATTACAATGATGCATTTCATAGGTGAGAAAAGTGAAATACAGCTATGCACATTGATCATGGCAGCAGACCAAAAGCTGTTGGGCTTGGCTAGAAGTCTCCTTCAAACAATTGCCAAGACCCAAGAAAATCTTGGAGAGATGCTCAAGATATAGAAAAGGAAGAATGAGATGAACCACCATATTTTGCAAGACTCTATTTGTTTGCAAAAGGAGGTAAAAAGCCTTCTGGGAGCAATCCGTAAAGGAAAGAAAAGTGGATCAATGATGGGGCATTCATCCAATCAATCCGTTAAGAAATGTTCCAGGCATGAAGACTCAAAGGAAATTGAGCAAGTAAAGATGAAGCAGCTAGTGAAATGTTGGAAATGCAGAGGACATCATTACCACCGGGACTACCCAACGACAGAACATCAAGAGGGTAGCAGCCACAAAGTTCCTAGACTTGGGAATCAACCGAAAGCTGAGAACTAGCAAGAGAAGCTCATGGAAGCCAAAGGGATTGGTCCTGAAAGTTCAAAGTAAATAATTGAACGTGGGACAGATCTGCAAATTTTTTTAAATTTTGGATGGGTAAATTGTATATGTATTCCTATGTATTGGAACATCGAGGACGGTGCTATTCCAAGGGGAAGGGGATTGTAATACCCCGGTTTTGACCCCATTTTCATTAAAAGGTACATGATGTATATATTGTAATTATTCATGGTGCGAAGCTAAAGGCAAAATCCCCACCATCGATTTGGTTGTGTTATGTTTCAGCAATTGGGATCGTTGCTGATGGTATATCATGCTATCTGGCACATTATAGTTTGGCATCATGTAAATATGCACTCTAATTAAATGAACCTACAACCAGCTATGATGGTGCAATGATAATGAAAAGGGCATGATTTCCTAAGGGTAAGGAGGGGGGGAATTGTTAAATCTTGATCCCTTGGGGGAAAAGCCATATGTCAGTTGTTAAAACCCCTGATGTCAATTGGGGTAGTTATTGCTGAGTAGTGGTGGGTGTGGCAGGACTGTCAGTCCTTTCCCACGTGCCCACTCCAGCAGCAGAATCTTCATCTTCACGTCTCGTTAACAGAGAAGCAATTTTTTCCCATTCGCTCCACTCTCACACGACTCCATTCTTGCTCATCCTCATGTGCCAATTAGGGATTCTTCTCCTCACGCACAGGTCTAAGTATGGGAGTTTTTACTCACGCAGAGAGAGAAGCACGACCTCCCATTTGAGTGTGGACCCTGAGCGATTTACCCATCGGGTTGTGTTCTTCCTATGGTTCTCATTCACAATTTTTCATGTGAATAATCCATTCATGTTCTGTGTGTGCATGTTTTCCCATACAGATTTTGTGGATTGTGTGGGGTGTATCTTGTTTCCCAGGCATAGGTTGAGGATCTGTTTATCTTTCCATTTTGGGACTGTGTGTCTTCTCATTGTCTCAGTGTTGAAGATTGGGATAGCTACTTTTCCACACATTGTTCTCTTGCTATGGTCTCATGTACGTTTTTGAGCTGTTGTAGGTTATTGCTGAGTCATTTTGGCCACGATAGGGCCAAGAACGACTCAGGAATTTGTTTCCCCTATTTAAGCTGTGAACCACTTGTTTGGCTATGTGTATATAGTGGTTGGTATTCAGAGTGTGCTAGAGTGGGATGAAGGCTTGGTCTGCTTGATAAACCTGGGGGTGTTTGGGATCCACACAGACAGATTTAGAGGGCTGGATTTCTTCCCCACAACCCCAGAGTAGCACTGGAAAGGGGGGTTCAGGGCCTGAGGGATTGTGTAGTAGAGAAGGGATTGATTTCCTGGTGTTGGGTCTATGTGGGTGTCCTAGAAGTCGGGCTAGTTCTGGTGTAGGAGTTCTTATATCTTCAATGAGCTCTCTAGCTTAGCATTAAGCTTCTCCCAGCTCCGTGATAGCCTGATAAACCCTACTGTGTTGGCTTGGATGATTATTGTATCCTTGGCTATGTGTAAGGCTGTTTGTTCCTTATTCCTTGGTGAATCATGCCCAACTCAGGGGTGGCAGTGTTGCTGAGAGATTGATGAGCATGCTGGCCTATGGTTGGATGGAACGTTGCAGTGATGTAGCTAGTTGTTGGATGAATTCTACATAAGATAAGCATTCGTGGCTATTTCATCTCTGCAATTACATTTACTGTTTAATGAACCATGATGAACATGTTGAAGCCTGAATGTATGTTTTGTTTGCTTTCATTGTGTATATGAATGATTATGCATTTGAGCATGTTTTATGTTTTAAGCATTTTATTTCACCATTTTATGTACATTCAACTTCATGGGGTGGTTTGCTCGGATGTTTACGGTTATGGTAGTGTTCTCTTCTCCGGTCGGAGGGTTGGGGACGTTACAGTTAGGGTATAAGAAAGAGAATTCCTCTTCTTATTATCCTCAAGTGAATGGATAGGTTGAAGCAGTGAACAAGTGACTTAAGTCCATTCTCCAATGAACCATCGCACAAAGAAAGACTAATTGGAATATCATGTTATATCCTGCTTTGTGGGATTATCAAACCACAGTTAAGACTGCCATTGGTTTTTCTCCCTATCATCTTGTGCATGGGGTGGAGTCGATATTACTAGTTGACTGTGAAATCCCTTCTTTGAAGCTAGATGTAGATATTTTACCAGAGAATTCCGCATTGGAAGAGCTTTGTTCCACTTGGAGAAACTTGATGAGCAATTTCGATATGATTTAGTGGTTCTTGAAGTTAATAAACATTGCGTTAGGGTACAATATGATAAGTCTATCCGTCCTACAAGGTTTAGTGAAGGTGAATTGGTCCTTTTGTGGGATCAAGCTAAAGAACCCTTGGGGGCAGGAAAGTTCAACCATATATGGCGTGGTCCTTACATGGTCAAGCGAGTATTAGAGAAAGGAACCTATGAGTTGGTTAATTATGAAGGGACAACCTTGGTGAATCCTAGAAATGGGCTTTGTCTTAAAAAGTACTATGCATGATCTTCAACCAGGGCTGATTTTTTGTTTATTATTGTACATTTTGCATAGTGTAGTTTGGTGTCTTATGGTGATCGGGTTTGTTGATTATATTTTGTTTGTTATGGCAGATGTCGATGGAGTCTTCAGTTTACATAGGATTCGCTGATGGTGCTAGCTGCCACACTCAAAACTCCACTTCGGCTGCTTGGGTGATTTATACTCCTAAGGGTCACATGTTGTCTTCAGGAGGCATATGTTTATGTCCTTCGTTAAACAATGTTGCTGAATATAGTGTTGTGATCGAATTATTGCAGGATGCCATTTCACATGGTGTTAGTTCTCTTGAGGTACGTCTTGTTTCGTAGATAGTGGTCTTACAGGTTAATGTCTTGTATCATGTTAGGGATCTGGAATTGTTACAAATATTCTTCTGTGTAAGATTTATAGAACGACAATTTGAGAGCATAACATACATTCACATTACAAGAAATTTTAATCAAGTTGCCAATTCATATGCTAACAATGTACTAGATTGGAATTTGTTTCATAGATGATAAAATCATTTCACAAACACATTTTACACATGTAAGTCCAAAATGGTGACATCATAATTCATAAGTGTCATATACAAAATTAGGGCTTCCGAGCCACCAAAATATACTACACAGTCATACAAAAATATACACCCAGGTCTCTAATCCTGAGGTGGAGGAGGGTGCTGATCATGATGGCACACTACGGCTCTAGATAGCTGGTGAAATAACCAAACCCATGCCTATGGTACTCCAACCACCTAGTGCTGCATGGCCTCAGGAAAGTCCTCAACTTACGCCATGGGAACCCTATGTGTCAAGTGAAAGAAGTTTGTGTGAATGCTCTGGAGCATCCGCTTTGCATCCACACGAGTGATCTCATCGCCTCTTCCCCTCCATCGATGATGAGGAAATCCATCTATCCATTGTGGTCCCACATCTGCATGTACATGGGAGATTGTCATTATATGTCATCACACCAAAAACATGTCTATTGATTGCATATATCAAAAAACACAATTTTGTTTTTCAAAAAACACAATTTTGTTTTTCAAAAAACAAAAGTGAGTTGGGATTCATTACCTATGTCTCCATATGATGCTCATGGTGGTAGGGGAATGTCTAGGTCTCCACGGAATTCTATCCTTGCATAGGGATAGTCATCTATGGCAATGATCTGTCTCTGCCACTAGACAAAGAAGTGTGCTAGATAGGGGTTAGCCACCCTTCCCCCTCCCAGTATTCGCATGACATTGGCCTAGCATAACTGAGTTGGATCCCTAACTCCATGTGGAGTAATTTCAACTCTAGGGATTAGCCTCAGTACCCACTTGAAAAAGAATGCACTCAGGATGCTGCCGAATCCAAATTTATGTACCATGCCCATCTTGGAGTCACTGAGTTGTTGCTTCATGTTTCTCAATAGTGAGGTACTCCAGTCATATATCATAGGTCAAATGCACTCTATGGCATAGAACATCATTGGACTTGAGGCCTGGTGGAGTGATTCTAAACCTACGATCCTGCCCAATGCTAGTAGTATGGTCTTCAGCCCCAGGTTATAGATAGAGTTTGTCGGGATTTGACTCCCAACCTTCTCTGTATCGGGAAGGAAATACAAAACTATGTATTCCTCTATATTCAATCCACCTCATGGCTCACAGGATTGGAGGTTCACCACCTCCCCTCGACAGGAAAACCCTGTGATAAAA
The DNA here is from genome assembly GCA_001517045.1 of Pseudotsuga menziesii. Classification (NCBI taxonomy): domain Eukaryota; kingdom Viridiplantae; phylum Streptophyta; class Pinopsida; order Pinales; family Pinaceae; genus Pseudotsuga; species Pseudotsuga menziesii. The sequence continues at coordinate 223,908 of LPNX010932123.1, forward strand.
TATATGTCCTCAACCTTGAGGCTGAGTGACATGCCATCCCACTGAAAAGTCTCCAAGTTTGGATCCTAGTAATCCACAAGCAACTGGAGTAGCCTTGGCTTTTCTCTTAAGCTTCCAAGGCGCAAAAAATCCTATAAACCGCAAGCCCTCAGTACTTGTTGAGCCATGAGATCAGCCTACACATCCTCTTCAACATCACCATGTTCTCTCTCTCTTCATTCTAACACCATCCTGCACAAATATTTCCAAATTTCATGAGTGTTTTCCCTTGAAAATCATGTTTGCAGCCCTGTACATGACTATTTCCAAAACAGTTGTGTATTTCTGTGGGTATTGTGGTCATTTCCACGTGTACCCAACCCTATACATGGAAAAATATCCGATTACTGCTTTGGCTGAAACACACTATTTAGGATGGCCCATATAAAAAAATTGACCACTAAAGTTAAAAATAAAAGTATTGAAATGGAAGAGGAGGGCATGAGTATTTACCTGGACCAAATAGGGAGTGATTTCGCTGGAGGATGCTCTCGAAATAAGCTTCTGAAGTTCTGAGTACAAAGTACTATGGTGGGTGAATTTTCAAAATGGTATGAAAATTTTATTTTTTCACTATTTTATAGGAATTGTTTTTGAAATTTTTACCCACTTCCTATAGTTTTTGACCATTTCTTACCATTCTGGACCATTTTGACTAATATGATGCTGTAGGAGCCTATTTTGAGCATGGTTTGACTGAGTCTTCTCTATGTTTGTGCCTATTACATGTATCATGTCTAAAATGGCATATAGGTTAGGATTTCACATCTGCTTGCATTTTGCATGTCCTTATGACCATTTCATATTAACCTTAGGTACGAACCCATTCCATGATGTCACAGAACCTTCATGCTATGGTTAGAAGTGGCATTATGCGAATGGTAGATATTTCCTATACATGGGTGCCCTAGTTAGATCCTCTTTTGCATTTGGTGCCCAAGCTGACATTTCTCCTTTAGGTTGTGGGAGTCCCTTTTTAGTCTTTCCATGTATTTTAGCAAGAGCTTCATACTCCTCTTGAAATTTATGCTGGACATTCCAATAGGACTCCCTTGTATGTATCAAGTTGTAATTGCATTTTCATGAGTTTTTCTTGCCTTCTTAAGCTTTATGCCGGCTCCTTGAATTTGAGTTATCAACCATATATCTCGAGCTTGTCTCATGTCTAGCAAAGCAGATCCTTTTACATATATTTTGCATCTTGATCACCCCTTTTACAAGGAGGAGACCTTCCCCCGAGTGTTGTTATACTGCACATATCTCCTTCCATTGAGCATAGGAATGTTCCACTGCTTGGAACTGGTTTGCTTATCCCCTGACACTGATCTCCACCTAGATGTGTACTATAGAGAGCTTTTATTCTTTTTCAAGCTTTTCAAAATATCTAAAAAAGTCCAAAAAAATAAAAAAACATAAAAATACGGATAGGAAAAGATGTTATCTTTTACAGTAGTCGAGTCGTGTCGCCTTCGAACATAGCACTGAATATCACATCCATTGGTTGGGTTATTAGTTTGAATTTAGGAGATGTACTCATTACTCTGATTTTATCTCCACTGATTGGTTAAGGTTCTAGTCCATATGGAGCCTCTATTGATGCCTCCTGTGTAGCAGAAATGTCCTAGTTTTCATATCGAGTCTATGCTTCCTACCTTCAATCACAATTCACCTTTATGCTCTTGTTCGAAGGAAGTTGAAGCCTGAGTCAGGCATTCCTTGGTTATCTTAACTTTACATGTCAGCCATTCCCGATATTGTTAGTGGTTCATGCAAATCTTGTTCGAGTTATTCCACATTATACAATGTTGTTGAGTACCTCGTGTTGGTTGATGGGGGAATTTCTTAATTCGCTCCTTCCAGTAGATTCCATTCCATCGAATTCAGATCATTTATTCAGGAATAGGAGTCTAGATTCCTTTGAGTTCCTTAAGACTTACAATCATTAGCTGTAGGTTCTCTTGCTATCGACAGTTTATGGAATACATCAATTCCCTTTGATCGATGGATTCTTCCAAGTGTTCAACCTCAACACATCTATTCACACTTGTTAGATTGCACTCTGTACCTTGATTCCCATTTTCATTATTGGTGTGTGATCTTGGGTCTATTAACAGTATACATCAATGACCGGTAATTAGAATATAGACTACTATGTTCAACCTCGACACATCTATTCACATAGTAGGACATGTAATCATAGAGGTTCATGTAGAAGACTTTCCAACATTCCATGTATGCTGCCTCATTGATCATGCCAATGTTCATGAGATATCAGCTCTCGTGATTTTATTCCAGTGTATATCAGATATATTCATCCACTATGGATATCTTGATCAATTGTATATCTTCATCCATTATGGAGATCTTGATCTATTGTATATATTCATCCACATTGGAGATTTTGATCTATTGTATATTTTGCGTGGCAATGACCACACATGTCACATTTTGTATATCATGCCTATTCATGGACATTGTACTCTTAGGTATCATGGAATTCTATATGTATTTGCAGGAACATGCAGAGATTGATCATTTTATTGTACTGATGAGTGGCTATTTCTTCCACCCGGGTCTTCATTACTCCACTTCTGGGATGGATTTTTAATGTATTTCGTCCATCATGTTTCCCCTCTGACCTCACACATTAGGCGACATCAGTTAAAGCTGATTTTACCACATATGGTTGATCACATATTTATGGCCTTCCATGTCCCTTAGACTCTTTAGACCCCATGGACTTATATTATAATTTTATGTCCCAAGATCATCCCTAAAAAACAACTGTTTATTGCTATACGCGACTTTTGACCTCAAAACCATGTACATCGAGATGTGTGCATAAGTCCAAATAATTTTGGAGTTTTCCTCATATGAGTCCAAATATCCTGACTCTTGGCCTTCTATATGCCTTGAGAATGCTCAGATTTGACCCTCCATTACCTCATTGGAGTTCTATATAAGGAACCCCTTGGGTACATTGAAGAGGAGGAATTGAAGAGCAAAGAAACTATAGTCCATTGTTGCCTCAATTTTGCTTGTACTTTATTCTGCATCCCTTTGTCCCTTTGGAGCACTTTGTGTTCTTCCCGAGATTTCCTTTGCTTGTGAAATTTCTATCGAGAGATGGAGGATTAAGGTGGTGGAGAACTCGGTTTCTCTAGTTTGTAGAAGTGCCGACAAAGGTTATCACTATTGTATCTCTGATTTTATTAATAGAAATATCTTTTCCTATCCAATTTATGTGCATTTGAATATGAATATTGAATCCATGGATGTATTTAATTGCTTATACATTATTGAATATATATGCTAGAGTAGGTCTAACACATTATTATAGAGCATGCTTGTCTTGTTTGTTGTTGTCGAGAGCAAATTGCTAATGCAAGCATGAATTGGAAAAGCTTAACGTGAATGTACTTCAACAGTATGGAACAAGGTACGATTCAGTATCCATTAGTGTTATATGTTTGGGTTTTCTTGCATATTGGGAAATATTTATTTCTTGTGTCAAGCTGTCTGTTTTGGTACCCCAAGCCATAGGAATTTTCTCTCTGTAACAACGTTAAAAAAATTATTCCATGGCTCAATTATCACATTGTATTGGGTATATATATCGCTAAGAATGGTATGCATCCTAGTGCACGTTAAAAAAAATAACAAAGGTTTTTTTACAGCTAGATTGAATGGCTCAACATGATGAAAATAACCAAAAACCATTATATCTCTAAGGTTTGTTCTTTTCAAGATAAATCTATGTATATATATAATTAGTAGTCTCTTCTAGATAAATGAAATCACAATAGTTTTTTGCTTTCGGTCCCGAAGGTTACAAGGTAGTTGTCGGTAGATATGAGCTCCATGCTAAGTGGCATTTAAGGATTCCTTTAATCCCCAATATGAGATATGAGTGCAATGCTAAGTGGTATCAGACGGTCAATGACATCTGGATGGTCATCTAACACTTCCAATGATTGAGATTCCTCCATAGGCTTCAGAAAAACATAGCACTCTTGAAAAGTATATTGACTTACGACGTAAAAATAACATTTTGAATATATACTTTTAGTTTAAGAACTATTCTCCAAAATTGTGTATTAGATAAAAGAATAATCTTTATGCTTGTATGATATAAAATTATAAAATTTAAAGAAATAACCCTTTGAATATATACTTTTATTTTAAAAATTATTCTCCAAAATTAGATAAACGAATCATCTTTAAATCCCTTGTATGACATAAAATTTTAAAATTAAAAGAAGATATATTCATGATTATGATTTTGGTCAACATCATCGAAGTCAATATTCATCGTCATATTTAATTATAATCTAACTTAGTGTCAATTATTGAGTTGTGACACATAAGGGGGTCTACAATTTACTAAATTTCAACACTGTGGATAGATTTAGAGACCCCTTCTAAGGGGTCTCTAAATCCATATGCATTGTTAAAATTTAGTAAATTGTACAAATTCATTATCAAAATTGCAACTTTTCATTTTCAAAGTGAGACACCTAAAAATGAACAAATAAATGACCAATTGTTATGCGGTCTTTATAGTTTAATTATATGGTACTTGCGATATCTCAACTTGGTAAGGTTTTTATTAATGCATGTACCAAATATGTATTGAAAATTAATTATAATACCTTAGGAAGGATGTAAAGCTTATAAACAAATTAGTTATTCTCCAAGAATAGAAGACTGCATATAAGGTCGTTAATGTAAGTCATTTAGTTATGCTTCATGCATTAATGTTGAGCTCTGACACATGAGGGGGTTGACAATTTACTAAACTCTAACACTACAGATGAATTTAGAATCCATCTGTAGTGTTAGAATTTTGCATATTGTACAAATTCATTATCAAAATTGTAATTTTCCATTGTTGAAGTGACACAACTAAAAATGACCAAATAAATTACCAATTGTTATGTGGTTTAGGGGGAGGAGGGGAGAGCGAGAGAGAGGCTGGGGTTAATGGTAGAGAGAGAGCGAGAGAGAGAGAGAGAGAGAGAGAGAGAGAGAGAGAGAGATTGTTAGTGGTATGGGAAGGGGAATTAGGAGAGAAAACGAGAGAGGGGGGTTAAAGGTAGGGAGATGTTAACCAACAAAATTTTCTCAGCCACATCATCCCCATATGTTATCATTCCACCTCATTTACACCTTTTGTACCTTGAGAAAACATTATAAAAATGAAATAACCAAATTCAAACACTAAAAGGAGCCACTTTAGAAATAGGTCACACAAATTACTAGAAAATGAGAAACCCAAGTTACTTACTTTCCTTTGATTTAAGCGACCCAATTCATACATTTCTTCAAAAACAAAGAAAACTTCCTTAGAATTATTTTTTGTTGTTTCTTCTTTTCTCCAAGAAAAAAAGAGGAAAGATGGGCATGAATTTTGACATGGCCCAAATCAAGGAGAGGATTTAGGATGGAAAATTCCAAGTCAATCCTTATGCATGAATCCATAGTCATGTCTAAAGTTTGCATGTGTGCGATATTTCTATGATAACATATTCCCTCTGATGTATGAGGTTCGGAGGGTACTTAGAGATGATAATGCATCATTGTTTCTTTTTTGTTCTCTATGTTGCTCTTGAAAGTGGGTGAAACACAGGTGGATAAGTATGACCTTCCAATGGAGGAAATTTTTCAATAGAGTAGTAACCAAGAGTGTTCCTTTATACAAATGATGCAGGCATTCCCATGCTCATGAAGGTTGATAGAAGGGATAACAATTGAAGAGACTGAGGGGTCTATCATAAACTGTTGAGACATGGATGAAGGTGGATTCAAACCATGTGAGAGTACATGAACTTAGAACTGATGCCACTGGTTCCAAAGAAGAAGAACTAACAAGTTATTCGACTTTACGAGAAATTTATACTAAAAATGAAAACTATAGCCATAAAAAATCATATGTTTTCGTCAAAACAATGAAAAAACAACCCAAATCAAAAAATGATGCCACCGGTACCACCACTTTCTTTTGCGGAGCTAAAATTACAACTTTTTTGAAACCTCGGGTAGCATCGCTATAATAAAAACCTTAAAATAGACCCTGAATTGGAAATGGTAGAACACATCTTTCACTCATTTTTCTTTATAGGGATAAAATTACAAGTTATTTGACATTGTATCCTTAACAACCAACACCTTCGCAATAAGAATGTCAAAATCAACCTACGAATCGAAAAGAGGTAGTGCTAATGACTCATTTTTTATTTGTTGGGTTACATTTGAAGACATTTCCAAACCATACATTTAAAATACTTAAATTTTCAAAAAAATCTCTATAAAAGTGAAAAAATACACAACAATTTCAAGGAAAAATGAACAAATTTAGCTGAAAAAAAACGATAAATAACCAAAAATGAAAAATTTTTACATGTTTTGGACATATTTCGAAAAAAAAATTAAAAAATACAAAAAAAAAACACAAAATTAAATGAAACACATAAATAAAAACTTAGCTAAATAAGAGAAATAATATCCATCAGATGTATAAAATTTGGTTGCGGGGTATGGTTAAGACGCCCCCTAAGCAGAAAGGTTGCAGGTTCTAATCCCATGGATACCAAAAAACCAGCCATGTTAAGGGTTGGTGCGACCCAGGAGGGGTGCGATCCCTGTGTGATTTTGATGGCTTAGATGGCCTTGGTTCGTGGTAACTTAGCCAATGGAAAACCTGCTAGTCAGGGGGTTCCACCACTTTGCCAAAAAAAAAGAGAAACAATAAAAAATTGAAAAAACATTAAAAAAGGTAAAGAGAAGAAATAAAAATAATAAAAATAGTTGAAAATGGAAGAAGTCATACAAATTTTTTTTAATAAATATAAAACATAAAAAAATTATAAAAACCTAACATAAAAAAATACATTATTTTATTGAGGGGGGTTCTAAGTGGATGGGAGTGTCATGTGAAGTGGAGAAGGGAGTTTGTAGCGGGGTAGGTGGGAGGGGTGACATGGGTAGTGGGTAGGTAGTGGGGTAGGTGGGAGGGGTGTGATGTGGGGTAGATGGTAGGGGGTGTAAAAATCAATGAAGCATGGGATCATCAACCCGCGAAATTCAAATGGAGAATTGTAGAAGAGAGAGAAGCAATTGATAAACTCAGATAAATAATTCATGGAAAATAAACACTCATGAAACCAATAATTGGAATAAATGATATCCATCCATTGATCAATATTAATACTCATATTCAGTAAATAATATGCAATACAATGGTTATACATATAGGAGAATTTGAATTCCTAAAGAGGCAGTTGAATCTACCAACCTAGAGTAACTCACGAGCTAACTCAATATGGGAAAAATCACCACTAGAGCTAACTAGTGCAACTCTGTATCACTAAAACAGTTCACAACCAATTAACTGAAGAGGGTAGGTAAGTAAATTCTCCCTACCTCCTTTAATTCATGAAGATAGGAGAAGTAAGTGGTAGATGTCCCCAAGATATGTCCCTCATGCACTAGTGAAGTGATGATAACCACCTAAGCTAGGAAACTGCCAAATAGACTATGTTATCAAAAGGAAGTGGTCAAAAGTAGGATTAATAATCCTAATAATCCCCCTTAACCCTAAATTTGGAAAACTTTGGCGCTATTAACTAATACCAAAGGTCACCAATTACAATCTAAATGTAACAATTTATTTCTCCATGTAAACTGAGGAAATAAGAAAAACCTCATGGGGAAAATCCTCCCTTGAGAATGGACAATGAGATACACCAGAAATAAAAATACTCCAAATCCAAGTAGGTGTTAAATTGATTAGATTTCTGGAGGTATATTCTTCTTGGGAAGAAGAGGAATATGCTCAATTTTATCAAGAACATATATAGTTTCATAATAGATTATGGGACCATGTAGAGCAACTGATATAATCTTACAAAATAGCAAGACTACTTGAGAAATTGAACCATGTGAGGTAAATCCAAGAAACTAAGATGTTTCATCTTTGAAAATTGAACCATGTGAGCTAATATCATCTCGCAGTGTGAGGATCAAGTGTCCAAGCGAATGCAATAGGTATCCATCTTTACTAGAACTATAAGGAGATGAGAATGTGATCGAGCAGGAAGGAGGAGGAGGTATGGGACCATGGAGAGAAAATGATTGAGCTCCATAATTTGATATAGCTTCCAAAATATCCAATGATTTAGAAAATTTAATATCAACAAACTCATGAGAAGAAACTTGCATTGAATCCTTAGCAACAAATCTGAAAAAGACTTGAGGTGCTTGATTTTTCACATCAAAATTGATGAGATCAATCACAAGCATAACTATAATGCCTTGAAACTCTAAATTTGAATCAAATAAGGTGATTGAACATCCAATAATAAGGAACAAAAGTTCCAACTGCACCACTAATATGTTAATTGCACAATTTTCTCATCCTTTAGCAAAACTCTCAGTATTGGTGCAAGTGATCAAGCAGGAATTCACTAGAATAATTGGACAAGTAAGGGAAAACAGATCACTTCCCAAATAAAATAATTCTTCCAAAAATCCAAAATATCACTTATCTGCATACTAGCATCAAGATTGGAGAGAGAGGAATTAAATTACTCTTCATCTCCTTGATTAGTCACTAACAAATTTTGCACACAATTTATGATATAAGAATTACTGGAGAATGACTGATTGGGATGGAAGAAGCATTTTTCTTCAACAATGGAGGTTCAAATGTCTTCTTTTGGATTAGTTTTATGAGTCACTCCAAGAATACTTTCACCAATTCAAATTGATTGAGTTGAATATTATACTTCTTCTTCATCTTCAATAACTTCGTCTTCAGGAGAAGTAATGGAGGCTGGAGGAGCTTGAAAGGAGATGTTAGATGCACCCTCCCAATTCTCTGTGCTAATATATTCAATCTATTGGGATAATCCTATGTCCAATATGGACCATATTTCACTTGAGAATTCAACAAAATCAATGAGATAGTGCATCCTTGGAGGAATGGCTAGACACATGGCTCCATATGTTATGTCAGATTCGTTGAGCCAAATAGACTTCTCATCATTGGATTATGGCATTGCCAAAACTCAAATAGACACATCAAAGAGCTCATCAATATTGAGATATGAAACCATCTTCAATTTCCACTCCACATAATGGAATGGTGATAGAGGAGGAATAGATATAAAATCCATAGAAGATTATTGTATTTGCGAAAACAATTCAGCTTGAATAAAATTAAAACAAACACTCTCTACTTTGACATGTGCACCTTCTCTGGATGCATCACACCTAGTTAGACTTCTCTGGATAGAATCCAGAGAGAGCTAGACAATAATTCCAGGATTTATATGGAACTCATTGGATTCTAGTGCATCATTGGAAGCTTCCAATGTTTTTTGGTGGCATTGATACCAGATATAATACCATGTAAAATTCAATGATTCATAGGATCATCAATATTGCAGAATTCAAATGGAGAATTGTAGAAGAGATAGAAGCAATTGATAAAATCAGATCAATAATTTATGGAAAATAAACACTCATGATACCAATAATTGGAATAAATGATATTTATCCATTAATCAGTATTAATGCTCATATTGAGTAAATAATACGTAATACAATGGTTATACATATAGGATAATTCAAATTCCTAAAGGGGCAGTTGAATCTACCAACTTGGACTGACTCAAGAGTTAACTCAGTGTGGGAAAAATCACCACTAGAGATAACTAGTGCAACTCCAGATCACTAAAATAGTTCACAACCAGTTAATTGAAGAGGATTGGTGAGTAAATTCACCCTACCTGCCTTAAATCATGCAAATTGAAACTAGAGAGTATTAGAGTGAACTAATTGATGGGAATCATAACATAATTGGACATAATTGAATACTTACTAGAGTCAACACACGGACACTGCTAGTGACACTCCGAGTGGGTTCCTAAATTATAGGGATTGATCCATGGAGCACCAAAATTCATGTAGACATGCACATTAAGTGGTATATTTCACCTAGATATGTCCTCGATGCACTAGTGAAGTGATGATGGCCTCCTAAGCTAGGAAATTGTCAAATAAACTATGATTTCGAAGGAAGTGATTAAAGGTAGGATTAATAATCCTAACTCGGGGATGGGGTAGGGTGGGGAGGGTGCGTGGAGAGGGGGAGAGAGGGTGGTGATAGGGGAGGGGGGGTGGGGGGGTTTATATGGGGCTATTATTCTAAGAATCACCCCCCATCCAACATGCCCTCGCTCACCATCTTCTTGCCACCACTCCACCACACTTCCACCACTTTTTTTTGTTTTTTGTTTTTTTTTTTACTTCCTGTCACCACTCTACCACCCTTTTAAGGTTGTAGTTTTTGTTAGAATAATCAACCCATAGTATTTACCCACTTAGACATTAATTCATTTATTTTTGTCTTATTTGCCTAGTCCATGAGTCCCACCATGTGCAAGTTGCCAATTGCCTATCCATAGAGGTCAAACTTGCCATTATTGACTCATGTAGCACTTGGGAAAGCCTTAGGAATCAAATCTACTTTATTCCTGGCCTCCTAGGCGCCCTTCTGCTTTTTCTGCTTTATACCCTGCTTTTTCAGTGTTTTAAGGCACATAGGAAAGCAAGACTAGGTGAGGTGAATCAGCTTTGTTGCCTCTTCCTCCTCCACTCTTTCCTCCATGAAAAAGCATGTATAGGCTTCCATTTGACCACTCTTTATCTTGCCTATGCGCCCTTGCTAATTCGTGGGGTCCTTGATAGATTTGGGATCAGCTTTTTACACTTATGGGGGATTTGCCTATTTTGGGTAAGCCTGCTTTATGCTAGATTTGGATGCTTCCTTATGCATTCGATTTGCTCATGTATTCTATATATTCATCAGCCTATGTTATTACAGGGTTGGCTATTATACACTTAGTTAATATAATTTTGTGTTACAGCTCCATATTCAGTCTCCATTGTTGATAATTTTGCATGATCAATTGTTAATTGCTGTCGGTGAAATTAATCTACTGCAGGCCTGAATTTCTACATGGTATTAGAGCCATTGTAGGTTGTTACTCTCCTTCAAAAATTGTTTTGCAGGTTCGACATCAA
>LPNX010932123.1:238594-436901 GCA_001517045.1 Pseudotsuga menziesii
ACCATTTGACCACTCTTTAGCTTGCCTATGTGCCCTTGCTAATTCGTGGGGTCCTTGATAGATTTGGGATTAGCTTTTTACACCTATGGGGGATTTGCCTATTTTGGGTAAGCCTGCTTTATTCTAGATTTGGATGCTTCCTTATGCATTCGATTTGCTCATGTATTCTATATATTCAGCAGCCTATGTTATTATAGGGTTGGCTATTGTACACTCAGTTAATATAATTTTGTGTTACAGCTCCATATTCAGTCTCCATTGTTGATAATTTTGCATGATCAATTGTTAATTGCTATGGGTGAAATTAATCTACTGTAGGCCTGAATTTCTACAATTTTGTTTTTTGTTTTTTAGTTTAATTTGGGTTGAAATATCTTTTAAAAAATGGATTTAGATTTTTTTAGTTGTTTTTTAAATTTTTTCGGGATAAATTTGTGTTAAAATTTTTGTATTTTTAACTTATTTATTTGTTTTACAAAGCTTTTTTTTCGAAAAATTTAATATTTTTCATGCCATGCTTTAAAAAACCTGGAAATGTAACCTAGAAAAGGATAGGGGTAGAACTGGTAGCACCTTTGTCAAATATCTAGTTTATTTTAGCATTCAGGTTGTGAAGTTGTTGGTTGTTAAGGTAGCATCTTTAAACAAGTTGTAAATTTAGCTCCAGAAAAAAACCATGTTCTACCATTTTTGATTCAAGGTCGATCTACAAATTTTACTGCAATAACACCATGCTACACTGCTTAGGGTTACCAAAATGTTGTAATTTTATCCCTGAAAAAAAAGTGGTGCCAATGGTAGCACCACTTTTAAATTCGGGGATGTATTTTTGTGGTTTTGACACCTATAAAAAATGAGAACAATGTGTAGTTCTTGTCAACTTGTATAACTTGTTAACTATCGATAATCTGAAGAAGCCCACATGGTGGGTGTCTAGAATACTGGTGAAGTCACTGAGTGGGACTGCTCTATATGAGAATTTGAATTCCATGTAATTATTCAAGAATATAGTTCTAATAATGCAGAAAATAGATGGAGAATGAAGATACAAACTGAACAAAACAAACCACACAGGAATCAGACAAGTATTGCTTAGGAATTTACAGTGTCATTCACAATAATAATATCCAGTTTTACAATAGTTTACATAGGAATAATTCGAATGCATGGGGTATGAATTCAAATATCCTAAGTGGATATGAATGTATCTAAATGAATCTCTAACTCATGGTCTCTCAATCAATATCAGAGTCCAAAATCAACTACCAGATGTCCAACCAACTCAAACAAATAGTTACAGCTAGTTAACTCAGTGCAACTGAGTGTGGTAGGTGGGAAACGGCACCTACTCCACATGCATCCATGCATTATCCATGAAATACATGCGCCAGCTGACTATTTGTGAACTAACTTAAAGTAAATCAGGGATATCTGAGACTAACTAGTACTAACTCCAACTAACTAAAGTAGGTTGGTGTCGGGACTCACAGTGGCTCGTAAAATGTAGGGACTGGTCTAGGAGGCACCCAAACTGATGCATGCACATGCAATAAATGGTAGTTAACCGCTAGCAGTGTTCCCCAAACTCCAGTGACTAGTACATGTGGCCCCATTAGTCCAAGTGGACCCAAATATTTAATTAAGGTTCCTAAGTTAGGCAATAATTAATATAATAGACAGTATGAACAAGGGATGATTAATAATCCTAGCACCCCCCCTAAATTCTAACTTGGAAAACTGTGGGCCTTGGTAACAAGACCATATGTCACCCAATATACAATCTAAGAGACATAATACAAATGAGGTAGGAAAACCTATTGGGAAAACCCCCCTCAAATAGGAACTGAGAATCAAGCCTTAATGCCCAAAAGAGACCTGAGAAAGGCAAATATCTTTTTGGTAAAATAATTGGTAAAAATATCTGCAATCTAATCCTCTATCAGAAAGTATTGCAGTGTTATAGTTCTGTCATGCACCAGTTCTCGAATGTAGTGCATGTGAACCTCTATGTTCTTTGTCCTATGCTTCTGAACAAGATCACTGGATATCTTGATTGTACTATGGTTGTCATAGTAAATATCTAATGTAGGTGAAGTCTGAATCATGAATTATGTCAAGATTCCATGCAGCCAAATTTCTTGAATAGATTCATTCGCAGCTCCTCGATACTCTACTTCTGCGGAAGAAAGTGCAAGAGCTGCTTGCTTCTTGCTAGACCAACAAATTTTCCCAGATCCAATCATGAATACAAAACCCGAGGTGGATTTCCTATGATTTCCATATCCTGCCCAGTCTAAGTTTGTAAAGCCTATGATATCCAGCTTTGCTCTAGCAGCATAGTGGATCCCATAATCAATAATACCCTACACATAGTGCACTATCCTTTTGCTTCATTCTAGTGCAACTCATGTGGTTCTTGCATATATCTAGCAGCAACACTCGTAGCATAGGATATGTTTAGTCTCGAATGAGTGAGATACAGAAAGATTCTAATGATTTGTCTGTAGAGAGTGATGTCCACCAAAGGTGTGGAACCACCTTCTTCAAGCCTAATGCCTGATAGAAAAGGGTAGGAGTTTGCTTTGCAATCCTCCATGTGGAATCTCTTAACCATTTCTGATAAATACCTGGACTATGAGATCATGATTCCCAAAGTATTTTGACTTAATTCAAGACCAATGAACTGTCTTAATAGTCCTAAGTTAGTCACAATGAATGCTTTATTAAGTGCGTACTTGATGTTGCTCAATCCAGCAGCAGAGCTGCTAGTAATGAGAAAGTCATCCACATACAATAAAACTATAAGAAATAACCCTTCCTTCTTCTTCATGTGTTCATTGCAATCATATTTTCACCTTTCAAGCTTCTGAGAGATGAGGAAGGCATCCATCATAGAGTACCATGCCCTTGGGGCTTGTTTGAGTCCATACAGTGATTTCCTCAGTCTATAGAGTAAGGAAGGATCATCAATAAACCCCTCATGTTGTTTCATATATATCTCCTCCTCCAAATCACCATGGAGGAAGGAACTCTTCACATGCATGTGATGTACTTCCCATCTCTTGGAAGAAACAATGGCCAATACCAGCCTGATGGAGTCCATTATAGATACTGGAGTGAATGTCTCATTGTAGTCCAAGCCTTGGACCTAAGAATACCCTTTTGACACCAACCAAGATGTGTACTTGGTGTTGGTCGCATCAATAGCTATTTTGGTTTTGTAGATCCATTTGCACTGTACTAGCTTCCTTCCTGGAGGTAAGGATACAAGTTCCCAGGTCTGGTTTTCATGTAACGAATCAAAATCCTCATCCATGTCTTCCTTCCATCTAGGATCATGGAAAGCCTCATTAAAGGATTGAAGATCTAACCCAATCATTATAAAACACCTCTCAATAAGAAGAGGATATTTGTGAGATAGTGAAACACTCTCCTTCTGATACTGGGACCTCATTCTTCTTTTGTCATATGGATCCCTAGGACCATATCCAGCTGCTTCTATGAGCTACTTAGCCCATTTAGGCTGCTGGAATGAGGTAGATGCAGGATCTGGATCTAGATCCCTTTGAGGTGTAAGCTTAATGTCTAGATCATGATGGGATGACTCCTCTTCTAAATCTGAATCTGAAATGCTAGTATTTGAAACTCAAACTACAATAGGAAGTGAAGGAATGTTTATACCTTCATCAGCTTCGAATGAAAGTTGGGGTGATGCTGGAACTATGTATGGAATGAAGTGAGAGAAAATATATTCCTTGAAGGCATGATCAACAATTTTTTTCACCACAAGCTCCCCAGTTGATATTTTTGTGATCTCCACTGAGTCAGGTCCAAACAACACTTAATTTGGTGAGTTGGTGTGAGTCATCTGGTAAACAAACAACATATTTGCTAGAAGGGAGGGCACATATAGGACATCTCTAAACACACTATGCTTCACTCTGATGGTGCTTCTTCTTTCTCCTGGAATTTTGGAATTATCTCATATGTGAATAGTGTTAGATTTTTAATGTTTAAGCAATATTATCTAGGATCTTATCTGAGAGAATAACATGCACAAAAATAATCACAAGAGACAAGAGACACAAATATTTTCCTTGGGGAAACCATAAAGGAGAAAACCCCACAACTTCCTCAGAGATTGAATGAGCACCAATGGCAGCAGTAAAACCCAAAGATAGTAATATGATCTCTGACAGTTGTTCTCTCTTCTCCTCTCTCACTCATGCACCCAAGTTGAGTGAGTGTGTGTGTGTAATAAATAGAGAGGCTCACTCTCTATTTATATTCTTTTGTTCACTTAATATTTGAATATTTTAAGTAGGATCGAGTAATCCTAACTCAGTTAGGTAGGCTCGAGTAACCACAATTAGGGTACTAATGAGCCGACTTACATTAACTCATCAGGGCCGACTTCTCTAGGAGAGTCTAACAACCCTCGTTCCCAACAACTGTGGGGACTTTAACCCTTGATCAATAAGGAGGGTAACCCTCTATGACTTTACATGACTTGTTTACATTACTGATACTTCTTGATAGGGACATTATGGTACAATACATAAGATATACAAGTGAATACATTCTGAAGTTACAAATACATCAATGCTCCCTCTTAAATAGGAAGGTATTATATTGACACAATTCATCATCATAAATCTTCTTATCTGGATCATCATCAAAGTTGGATCATCAATGGATCATTATCAAAGCTGGATAATCACTGGATCATCAATGGATCATCGTCAAATATGGATCATCACTAGATCATCATCAAAGCTAGATCATTCCTAGATTATCATAAAGTCTGGATCATCATAAAGTCTAGATCATCACTAGATCATCATCTAGTCTTGATCATCACTAGATCATCATCACTGCTTCTGCTATCTTGAACAAATGGTGCCATCTCTCAATTCTACTCATCACAGGAAGTTCTAAAGAGCCATCCCTTTTTCATGTTGGTTGTAGGCCTAGCCTCCATGTAGGTGTTCATTGCATTCAACACTTATATCTGACCATGGAATGAACCATGTCAAAAAGGCCCTCCCAGCACTTACATCTGACCATGGGAGGAACACATCCAATAACCATGTCAAAAAGGAATGCCCAACACTCACATCGTATCATGGGAGGAACACATCCAAAACCCATGTCAGAAAGGCCCAACACTCACATCCAACCTCATATTGTTAGAAAGGCTCTGCACTTACATCCAACCTCATCTTGTTAGAAAGGATATGCACTTAAATCCAAGCTCATCTTCTCAGAAAGGCTCTACACTCACATCTGACCTCATCTTGTCAGAAAGGATCTGCACTTACATCCAACCTCATCTTATCAGAAAGGCTCTGCACTTACTTTCAACCTCATCTTATCAGAAATGCTTTGCACTTACATCTGACCTAATCTTGTCATAAAGGCTCTACACTTACATATGATCATGTGGGAACACATCCCACAATCACAACAGAATGGCTCTGTACTTATATCTGATCATGTGGGAGAATGGCTCTGTGGGAACACATTCCACAATTACATTAGAATGTATCTGAACTGTTCATGTGGGAACACATCCTACAATCACTTCAGAATTTCTCTGCACTAATCATGTGGGAACACACCCCACAATCACATCAAAATATATCTGCCCTTACATCTGACCATGTGGAGCCCAGCTTTCCACCATGTCAAAATGGCACAACAATTACATCTAACCATGGGGGGCCCTGTCTACCACCATGTCAGAAGGGAACAACAATTACATCTGACCATGGGAGACCCCACCTAAAACCATGTCAAAAGGGCACATCACTTACATCTAACCATGGGAGGCCCCGCCTACCACTATGTCAGAAGGGATCAGCACTTACATTTAACCATGGGATTCCCCACCTACCACCATGTTAGAAGGACTCACGGACTCATCTCTTCCTCTTGGAAGGAACCTCTATCTAGAAAACTCCAAGCGTCTCCTGAAGTACTCAAACTTCACTCTGGCCATTTCTAGCATAGAATCACATCAGGGATGATTACATCCAAGGATAACTTGCGATATTCACCAGAATTGATTACATATGAGGATAACCTACAAGACCGTTTACAAATGAGCCACCTACAAGATTTTCCAAGATTTTATGGTCAGACAACCTCTCTCACTGGCTATGCTAGAACTCCCTCTTTTGAGATATCTTGATCTAGATAACATACCGGAGCTTCACTCCTCCTTTCTTGGCTATTCTCAGCACCATGTAGGACTCCTTCCTACTAAACCAAGAGATCATACCTGATCTCATACTGAAGTAGCACCCAGAAGTGCTCTTCCTATCAATGGAACTGTTTTCCCACTACGAATCCATATAACCCTCTAGGTTAATCTTCTTACTCATATCATACTTGAGCCCATACTCAACTATACCCTTCAGGTACCTCATTGCATGCTTTACAACCATCACGTGAACATGTCTCAATGTGTTCATAACAAAGCAAATATATGGTCTCGTATTCATCAGGTACATCAAGGAACAAATCATCTGATGATACAACATGGAATCAACCGAGTCTAATGAATCAACACTCAATATCTTTAAGTTCAATGCCATATGTGTGGTCATGTCCTTCCAGTCCATCATCCTGAATCTCTTCAAGATCTTGACTGCATGCTTCCTTTGTCCTAGGGAGATTCCATCTACATTCTTCCACACCTCTATGCCTAGAAAGTAGTGCATCATATCTAAGTCCTTCATCTTGAACTCGGCAGCAAGTCTCCTTCTTGCAAATTTAATGAGTTCCTCTTTTCCTGTTAGGAACAAGTCATCGATATGTAACAAGAGCATCACTGGTCTTCCGCCTTAAACCTTGAAGCAAAGGTAAATCCCAGAGTCATTAGTAATCTATCCATCTTTTCGTACCATGTCAAACCTCAAGATCTTCTATAGTCACTCCCTTTGAAGAGGAGCATCATTCTCTCTCTGTCTTTCGTACTCTATGCACTGAAACATTCTGTACCAGAGTGGCAAGTAACTTTCTCTGATACTAATATTCTATGTATCCATCTAGGGTCACTGGATACCAAGATCCTCTATCTTGAACCTTTTCAAAAGTTCTTCTCGCACCCATATTTGAGCTTGTCATCCTCTATAGTCTTTCATCTTCGACCTTGTAGCAAAGGTTAAGATATTCATCACTCTAGGTGATATTCAAGCTCCTCATGTATGTGTTATCCCATGGGTGTCTTTTTAGCTCATACAAGGCATTCTTTAATTTACACACATGATTCTTCCTATTATGTGTCTTAACTTCCGATGGCTGCAAATGTCTCTTCGTAGTTTATTCCTTCTTTCTGTGAGAAGCCTCGTGCTACGAATATTTCCTTGTATCCCACGATGTTTCCATCTACTGCATGCTAGATCTTGTAGATCCATATGGCAGACATTATGGACTTCCCTTCAAGTCTCAATACTGCATCCTAGACATCATTCTTCTTGAACTGGTACTCTCCTTCCCTTTATTCTTGGCTACTTCTTCATAGTTGAAAGGCTCTGCATCAATGATGTCACTCAAGAATGTCACATGACTGTACTGTGTCTGAGGCCCCTTGAATTCTTTGAAAGTATTGTCATATTGTTCTTTATCTTGGATTATTTCTTGAACTATCGTCACTTGTTGTTCGGAACAAGTCCCATCCTTCTTTTCTTGTAGGTGATTGTACGTGATCTTTCCTACAAGTCAAATGCATTTGTATGGTTAGAAACATTTCATAAGGAATATTCATAATGGAAAATTATTATACATAAATATATGATCATGCAACTATTTTATCCAATACAACATTCATCCATATCTCACAGAAACTTTCTAGATGCCTTCCATCTCTACTAGGACAACATTGATATTGTGCACTAATCCAATATGTCAACAAAGAGGTTTCATTATAGATAATTAGAAATTGAGAGTTGTATAGCACCATGAGCTACTTACCCATCACATGCATATTAGTAGTATACTATAATTAATGCAAAAATTCTATCATGCATAATACATCAACTGAATATAAACAAATGTATAACAAAACAGTATAATGAAATGACAATTGAATACTTATCTTTATTTGTTTCATGGGTAGACTTCGTCTTTCATCTTCATTGTCTTCTTCATTCATAACAGCATAATTTCTTATCCAAATGCTTAATATGAATAAGAGGTTCTTCAAGAATTGAGTTCTTCATATTCCTCATCGCTTGAGGTATCTTCTTTCAATCGTGAAATCTTGATCTTCAGTTGCTCCCATCTTCTTTTCTCTTATTATGAGTCGAGCTTCTTCTTGTGTGTGCTCTTCCAAGAGTATGCTGAAAGTAATCACATCCTTCGAGCACACATTCATCGAATGAATGAATCCCATGATCCTGGGAGGCCATTCAAGGTGGTTATCACAATTTCTACATTCTCTACTTCTTTATATACAACTTCAAGTTGTTCCTTGATCTGAGAGACCCTTGTAAAGCAAGACTGGATGGTCTCTGCATTCTGGATCTTTACATTCTTCATTTGGTTTCTCAGAGTCATCTTCCAATTTATGTTCTTCCCTTCAAATACCTTGGTCAAGGAATCAAACATCTCTTTAGGTGTCTTTAGGGAAGACACTTGTGGTATAAGGTGATCCTTGATTGAATCAACAATGATCTTGTTGGCCTTGACCAAGTTCTTCTTGTGTAAGGCTTTTAGCCTCATCTCCCTTTGGAACTAGAACCTGTCCACTTACGTAGGGGTCCAATTCATTTTCTTCAAGAACCAGTGAAATCCTATACTTCCATGCTTGTATTTTTTTGGCTTCACCAAGCTTGTCATCAATTTAACCTGGTGTGATTATTCATTTTGAAATGAGAACCTCAAATGTAAATAGCAAAATATTAGATCTTATCGATTTGAGGTGCCCATCCTGGTTCCGAAACTGGCTAATTTAGGGTTTGTCAGAGAAACCCTAATTTTCAAAACCTAGAATATTTCAGATCTGATTGGATATAAATATGTGCCTCTTCAAGGTGAGCTATCCAATGTACTCCTTTTATGAAAACAGTGGAGGGAAGCTCCCGGAACAGGAAGCCCTAGTTTACCAATTTCTTTTGCAGAAATGGCTGATGCTATCTCTGAGGTATATTTGAAAGTACTACTATTTTGTGTCTTAAATTTCATAGTGATTTAAAATCATCTATCCTCTTTCCAACACCAAAGTTTTTACTAGAATTGGTTTCACCAATTGGGACTTATGATATTTTTCCCAAAGTGACTTATTTGAATACTGTTCAGCATAGCGAATGTGTACGAACTGCCACGTGTCCATGTCTCATCATCAGGGTCTGAAACTTGTAGAATAGAAATTAAAGTATATTCCCTATTTGGAACATCTTGATAAATTTCATTTGGATATTTGTAGCCCGAGATATAGCAATTATCCCTAGGTGTCCTGTTTAGGGATGAATACTGGAAGAGGATGGAACCGTGATTTGAAGGAAATATATCTCCAAGAATATAGTGAATTTGAGGCTGAAATTTCTACATAGGGTACATAAAGATTTTATCTTAGTCCTGTGAAAATTTAGGCCCCTGATAATTCTGCAATCCTGAGATATAGTGAATGTACCAAAACTACCCGTTTTAGTATTTTAGGGTTTTTCAGGCTCATTGTCAAATTAGGGTTTGAATTTCCTGGAGTTTTACCCAACCAAAAATATCGAACTTGGTCTCTAAATTTTGATTTTTATGAGGAGAGAAATCCTATGATGGGCTCACTAAAAAATTCCTCTTCTGTGAAAATCCATAATTTCCTGCAACAATAATTGAAAATCCCTAGAATCAAATTATGCTTCGACAGAAAGATGAGGCCTTCAATGGAGAGTTAGCCTAACATCCTTTTGTTGATGGATTATGGAGCGAGACCCAAAATTAAGAATCCCTAGCTTCTACAGCTGCATAGTGTCTTCTTCTCAAGTCGGCTCTAATACCATGTTAGAGTTTTATCATTTAAGCAATATGAGCTAGGATCTTATCTGAGAGAATAACCTGCATAGCAATTATCATAAGAGACAAGAGACACAAAGATTTTCCTCATGGAAACCATAAAGGAGAAAACCCTGCAACTTCCTCAGAGATAGAATGAGCACCAATGGTAGCAGTAAAACCCAAAGACAATAAGATGATCTCCAGCAGTTGTTTTCTCTCTCTCACTTGAGAGAGCTTCTCCTCTCTCACTCATGTTCCCCAGTTGAGTGAGTGTGTGTGTGTGTAATAAATAGAGAGGCTCACTCTCTATTTATATTCTTTCATTCACTTAATATTTGACTCTATTATGTAGGCTCGATTAATCCTAATTTAGTTATGTAGGTTCAAGTAACCACAGCTAGGGTACCAATGACCCGACTTACATTAAATCACCAAGGCCGACTTCTCTAGAAGAGTATAACAACCCTAGTGCCCCACAAGTGCGGGGAATTTAACCCTTGATCAATGAGGAGGGTTACCCTCTATGGCTTTAGATGAATTGTTTACATTATTGATACTTCCTAATAGGAACATCAGGGTACAATACATAAGATATACAAGTGAATACATTCCAAAGTTACAAATACATCAACAAATAGTGGGCCCTTCATTGATATTGAGAGAGGAGAAGAGATCCTTAGAGGCCACCATGTGATTGGAGGCTCCAGAATCAATCAAATAGGTTGTAGACTGAGGTATTCCTACTTTCAAAGCATGGCATCTTTCATGTCCAATATATGACTTCTTTTCTCTTTGTGGGGAAGTAATGTTATGATGCTTGAGAAGAGCAATCATCTCATCAAGTTTATTTCTCATACAATGTTCTTCAATATGGTACCCTTTTCATAGTAGGGACAAAGTTTATTCTCAAATTTCTTCTTCTTAGAGCCGAAGGCCCCTTTGTAAGCTTGTTGATTTTTTTTAGGCTTTGAATCAGCTACCTTTGGATCCTTCTTCTTTAATTTCCCCTTTTATTGTGCTTTGGAAGAGTAAAAAACTAGGAGATATTGATCTTTCGATGTCTTGATGACTCCCATTCTCATCAATTTGTCTTTCTCCTTGATTAAGGACTCAAAAAAATAATCTAATGAAGGAACCTTCCAATCAGGAAAGCTTTCCCGCTTGCAATGAAATATGGAAAAAAATGCAGAATACTCAGGTCCTAGCTTGCTAAGTATGCAAAGGAAATTTTGCTCATCCTTCCACTCTATTCCTCACTATCTGCATTGGAGTACTAGAAACTTGAATTTAGTAAATAATTTCTCAATAAGCTCTAAACTGTTGGGATTTAAAGATACCAACTCATTCTCCATAATGTGTCCCCGAAGCTCATCTTGTTTTTAAAAAAAGCTATCAAGCTTCTCCTAGGATTCTCTGGGATTCCTCAACCCTTCTAGGTGGAAGAGGAGATATCTGGAAATATAAGTACATAAGTACCCGAATGTTTCATCAAAATGGTTCAAAAACTTGTTCTGCTCTACCGGTTAACGAGGCTCAGCCTCCCATCCATGTATGATCCTATGGTAGCCATGCTTGCACGAGGCCAGCTACATATCAATCCTCCAATCAAGATAATTGGAAGTTGTGAGGATCTGTGGTTCAGAAGCTTGAGAACTCATAATTGCTCTAGCTGGCAGATTGCAAATACTTCACACAAGCTACATAGCACCTATCAATTTCACTGCAATAACACACTAAAAAATATGAACTATTACAATCATGCTTTTTCTCCCATAATGAACATGTTTTCAGGGTTCGTCACACCCTCTCTACTGGTCTGAATAAATCCAGAGCTAGAAAATAATCATAGGGGACTTTTGTGGAAACCCAGTTGATTCTGATGTTTGATGGGGAGAAACAAGCATGAAAACTTCCTGAGAAGGGTTTGATACCATATTAGAATTTGAATTCCATTTAGATCTTCAAGAAGATAGTTCTAATAATGTTTGCAGCAAATAGATGGAGATTGAATATGCCAACTGAAAAAAACAAACCACATAAGAATCAGACAAGTATTACTTAGGAATTTATAGTATCATTCACAATAATAATATTTGGTGTTAAAATAGTTTACATAGGAAGAATTTGAATGCATGGGGTATGAATTTGAATCTCCTAAGTGGATATGACTGTATCTAACTGAATCTCTAACTCATGGTCTCTCAATCAATATCAAAGTCCAAAATCAACTCCCAGATGTCCAACCAACTCAAACAAACAATGAAAGCTAGTTAACTCAGTGAAACTGAGTGTGGTAGGTGTGAAAAGGCTCCCACTTTACATGCATCCATGCATTATCCATGCAAGACATGAGCTAGCTGAATTTTTGTGAAATAACTGAAAGGAACTGAGGGCTAACTGATACTAACTAGTACTAACTCCAACTAACGGAAGTAGCTTGGTCTCAGAACTCCCAGTGGCTCCTAAAATGTAGGGATTGGTCTAGATGGTTCCCAAACTGATGCATGCACATGTAGTAAGTGGTATTTAAGTACCTCTAGCAGTGTTCCCCACACTCTAGTGACTGGTACATGTGGCCTCATTAGGACAAGTGGACCCAATTGTACTAGTGGACCCAAATAGTTAATTAAGGTTCCTAAGTTAGGAAATAATTAATCTAATAGACAGTACGAACAAGGGAGAATTAAAATTATCATCCTTACACTCTGTACCAAATATGCTACTACCATGATTTTAAAATGTGAACAATACTACATTCAAATGTACAAATACCCCTGATGCGATAAAAGTGTTGACATCCAGCATAGGGGAGACAATTACATTAGGAAGCACTAAGACTCTCCATATGTAGGTCGAGGTGTTCCCTTATATTGATTGAAAGGAATCCCAAGGTACCACTATAACCACTACAAATATCACAATAGGAGGTGTTGAGGTCGACGAGAGTTGAAGTGTTTGATAAGATGTCAGTCTTATTCTATGAACCAAGTTCATGTTGTAACCAATTGTGAGACTCACTGACAAAAAAAATACTGGTTGATAAGCATGGGACTCATAACTTCCTTTTATCAATGTAAATGTTAGGGAGTAACTAACAGTAGCATTCTTAAAAGTATAGGGACATAGTGTAAAGTATGGAGAGTAATTGCAAATAAAGGGATTTTATAGGATCCACAATATTGATGGCATAGTGATTGACTAATACTGACCATGCTGGATAAGGAGACTCAACTACATCAATTAAAGGAGACTAGGGGGTTTCTGCCAAAATAATTGAGGGTTCCCATGGTTTTGATGGTATTAGGGAACTATTTGTATATAACGAATCATTTGTGGGGTCCTCATTGTTTTGGGCATGTTGGGGTATGAATTTGATGATGGGTGGGAATCCTACAGCTTTTGGTGAGTCAGGGAGTCAATTTTCGATGATGTGTGGGGTTCCCATTCTTTCGAGTGTGTCGAACAAAATTTCCCAATATGAAGTGAAGGGTATATTTTGCAAAACAGGAAGATGGATTCCCCATAAATCAATTCCATGCATAGTGTTCCTATGAGAATAACTCAATAGAATTGGTTGCTTTAGATGGAAGGGGCCCCATTGGTGTCTTTGCTGGGGTGATTATACGAAATTTTTTTGTAGAAGGGTGAGTGCCTATGGAGGTATGAGAAGGTTATGATAAATATTTCTTGTAACATGTGCCAAGGAATTTTTTGGCATGAATTTTGAGAGGTGGGGTTGTTGATGGAAAATATCAACCAATGTAGACAAAGGATGTTTAGCTAGTATGAATGGTTCAGATATAGAAAAAAACAAAGTACAATGCAAATAAAATTTCCCTAGAAATATAGATCACTTGAATTAAGTTATCTCATACCTTTTTAACGTGAGGATCTGATGGTCTAAACTTATTTTTCTTGAGCTATGTAGTGTATGGACCTACAATAGACACAAAAGGACAAATACCACATGAGAGTAGAAAGATAATCTATGTTTCTATGTCAATGACCAAGGAGAAAGACAATAAAGAAATAATTAGAATAATATATACAACGTTTATGGGGAAGAAAACAATGCTTGTAGTAATATTCAAATAGGGAGAGATCACAACCAAACCTTGGTGTTTGGAGATTTTACCATTGGAACCTTGCCTCAAGATTCACGTTGCCTCTAATGACTCTAAGAAGGTTTGGGATTATTTGGACAAAGTCTTCATACTTTAACACTATCTTCCTCCTCTTTCCCATGAGGGGTGAGCCACTATTTAAAATCCATAATGGATAGAATGGGTTGAGGATTCAATGGAGAAGGTTGTGGGATCATCCCAAGGATAGGGGAATTCTATCTCCACCTATCCAGATACTTAGGAATGAGGTTCCATGAAGGTATATTCAAGAAAACTCTTGAAGCTTCTTCTTTTTTCCTTTTTAAGTCGAGAACCGCACTTTGCATAAGGGTAACCTACAGTGTTGAGTGGCACCTCCTGCTGCATGAAGAAAAAAAGTTATGGCACCACTCCTTGACAATGAGAAAGGTGCATTTCCAGCTTGAGTATTTCTTGTTTCTAAATGACAATGTTTGGTGGTGGCTCATATTAGGGAAAAAACAAGGGAATAAGCCTCCTTTATCCATTTCTTCACTTAATACCTTGATGGATTAGAGAAAACAATGGGATATTCATCTCATAACCTGATGGTGATGAGATTTAGGTGTAACGGGGGCAGTAAATGCACAACTATGAAATGATTGACTTGAGGTGGTTTGTTTGACAGGGGGGGAATTCATCAATCTTTCGTAGATTCGATATCATGAGTGGCGGGTAATGATGGGGTTTACAATGGTGCAAACCCCCATGGAGGAAATATGTGATTCCTAGAAATGACATTTATGGAACATCAAGATAATAATTTTTGGTGACTTCATATGACTCGGGTCTTGTTCTTATAATGCAAAAATTACGGCCAGGTCCTCGATTATGAAAGAGGAAAAAGGATACTAGCCAATTATGTGATAATACCTGTGGTGAAATTCTTATATCATTGCTGATGAGGTCTAGAATCATCATGTTTTGGTAAAAATAATGCACATATGATGCACATACCCAAGTGTAGTGAAGGACATTACAAAGGTGTGGACAATGCATAAATAAAATCCTAAAACATGGCATACCTATGGGGTATTAGGGAAATTTAGGGATAAAATTGTTTCAATTACAATCCATTGACATGGTTGTTGATATTTAGTCCTTTTAAATATTGTAATACAAATTCCCCATGCAGGAGGAACTGCTTAATGACATACATTCCTATGCATTTGGATACAAATTTTCTTAGTCCTAGTTTAGAGTCCTTTTTAGCATTGAATACGAGTACTAAGTCTCCTTCCCTAAAGGTACAATGAGAGATGTGGTAGTCATAATAATATTAGGATTGAAGTTTCATGGACTCATTCTGTTGGATTGGGTCTTGATTTTCCTTGTCGAGATGCTCTAAAGAAAAATATGTTATTTGTTGTAGCTTTGCAATTAAAGGTGGCCATGTCTTCATCCCATTTTCTAAATTAGTCTACTGCGAAAATAATGTATTTGTGACCTTGAACCAAAGTTGGTTTAAATTCCATGAAGTCAATTTCCCATTTTCAAAAGGGATCAATGTTCATGATAGGGTGAAGTAGAGAAGGGGGTGCTTGTTTCTTGCAAGTGAATACATGACAATTACTACATCGCTTGATGATGTAAATGTAGTCCTTAAACATAGAAGGAAAAAAGTATCCAACGCAAAGGATTTTTTGAGTAGTGGCCAATCCAAAAATTTGGCCTCCATAAGCACCATTGTGGCAATCGTTAAGTCCATTAAGTACTTTCTCAGCTTCATCGTGGGATAAGAAGTGGTATAAAATGGTGTCCATGTTGGGGAGATACAAGACATATCCAATAAGAAGGAATGAGAGAACTTGGTGGAGAATGCGCCGTCAATCATATCAGGAAAGGTGGGGCCCAAATTCTTTAGTCTTGAGGTAAGTCAGTATATCACCATACTAGGATCATCATTGATTATATTTAAAAAGTGCTCGTTAAGTAGTTGGTCATTTATTGGTTCATCTAGCTAAGTGGTGGGAAAGTTTGTAATAATATATACAAGATCTAAGGCATTTTTTCAGTTAGGGATGACAAACTCGATATTCAATTATTGTAGGATAATGATCCATCATGCAAACTAATTATTGATTATTTCGAGGCTCAGCGTGTATTGCATTGGGTTAGAGTCTGTAATGATGTCATTTTTGTGGGGGAGGATGCAGTAGTGCATTTTTTAAACAAAAATGATGACAACAAGTGCGATATTTTCATCATGAGTGTATTTGAGTGCAGGTTTGGTAAGGGTTTTATTGATGTAGTAGATGACATGTTCAATGATATCTTCGGTTTGTTGGACAAGAGTGATAGAAACAACAGATGATGACACTATGACATAAAGAGTAAATTCTCTAGCAAAGTCTTGTGGGGATATAAGGGGTTCCAAGGATAGTTCTTGTTTTAGTGCTTCAAAAGAGATTTGGAATTGTTCATCCTATTGGAAGAAGATATCCTTTTGAAGTAACCATAGAAAAAGATGTGCCTAGGTTTTATAATCAGGGACAAAGTGATGGAGGAAGTTATCTTTCCCTTGGATGCTTTGTAATTGACAACATGTTCACGAGGGTTGTTATTACCAGGAATATTTCAATCAGTGTGGACATAGTTTGTTCCCCTAGACTACATGGGGAAGATATAGAACAAAAGGACACAGTGATCTATCCTCTCCCTAGATGACTGAACTACTTGAATGTTAATCTCTGTTTACCTTGAGTTTGGAAGGTAGTCCTTTTTTTGTAGATCTTTGTGCGATCAATTGTATCTGCAAATAACACAAAAAAGACAAAAAATGAGAGCAACAAGATAATTCAGTAATCTATACTAATGATCAAGGAAATTAGTAATAATTAATCAATATCAACATGAATCATTTATGGAAAAGGGAAACATTTTTGTATTAAAGATGAGAAAAGAAAGCCACAACCAAAGCCTTGATGTTGAAGCTTTTATTTTACAATATCTTTTGACTCACTCACACATACACTATAAACTATGCAATATATCACTCACACATACACTACAAACTATGCAATATCTCACTCACAACCAATCTCTCTTTGCATCCTATACCATACTTGAATCTAACAACATGAGGATGATATCTTGGTCTCCAATTCACATGGTCCATGTAGCTCGATTTTATAGGCCAAAGGAAGCCCAAATGGGCTAAGATATTTTGTAAGGAAGGTAGGAAATTATACTTAAGGGCTATGTTGAGTTCCAATTTTTCCAAGTAGTTAGGATCATCCTCCACGAGAGATTTCACCTAGAATATTCTCGAATGTTCCCTTTTTTTTCCGGTTTTGGACTACTGACGCTCTCTACAAATAGGATAGGTGTGCCGATGCTCCTTGTGGTTAGGGAAAAGGTGTCATTAGTGCATCTTGTCAATGGAAAATAGGTGTCAAGCATGTATGATGCTCCTTTCTAGGAGGCAAGGTGGGTTAGACTTCCTAGGATTGAGCAATAAAACTCCAAAAATATGTTTGGCCAAATACTTCAAGGTATTTAAAAATTGGTACAATTTTTAGGGTGTAACAATATCCCCCCTAAAGTATGAAGCTAGAGGAATGTGATAGGTGAAATTATTTGCAAGATATTGATTTCGGTATCAGAGTAAAATGAGAGGTGAGTGAAGACTAATACTAGTTACCAACTATCTGACTTAATAATGGTTGCGGACCAATACATTGAAAATCCATGTATATCTACCATGTCATGACTACTAAGAATACACTATATATCCATGATAAAAAAGACTCAAATCAAACCATGGCTATGGAACATACAAAGTAGATCCATGTCATCCTAACTCAAAATATGAACATAGCCACCAAACATACAATATGGATCCATGTCATGACTCCAAACAATATTCCATCGTAGCCTGAGGATAGGCCCATATTCAAGTGAAAACCTAACCACTCAGGGTATTCATTCCAATCCCAAATGATACAATTCTTTCAATGTGAATAGATTTCATGATGTCGAACATGGTAGAAACCACTTTATTACCAGTCATTGATTTCTACCGTTAACAAGTGCAAGGGAGATCATCCTTTATGTCAATGATTCCCAAGGTATCCCAGTACATTCCCCTGAATGTGAATATAGGACTTCAATTCGAACCTTTGGCTGAATCCCTCAATCAGATGCCATTGATGAAATCCCACCATTGAAAATGAGGAAACCTGCCATTGAGGCATGGAGGATCCAAGGTACTTAACTTGGTTTCTAAATCTAATTCCTAGATGATGTGTTGGTGTTGATGGGAATAGAATTGTCAAAGGAGGTTCATAATGTTCCCCCCATCATTGACACAAAAATTTGAACACATATGATGTTGAAGTGACAACCATAAGACAGACTCAGACGTGACCGACTCAAAGGAAGGTAAGGAAGCTGTAGAGGTATACTGCAGAGGATGTTTCCCTTGAACATTAAATGACATGGCAAGTGAATTGGAAGCATTGACATGAGGAGGAAGATACAAAATGTAATGCAAGGGTATGACGATGCATTCTTTCAATTGACTCGAAGGAGTTATATGCCTTGTGAAAGTGGATCGACTCAGTGACAAGTTGAATACCCAACTATTTGAAATGAAAATGTAGACAGGTTCCATGTTCAAGAGTGTATTATGAGCTGCCATTGATACAAATGAAATACATTCCCCATTCCCTTAATTTCCCCATCGCAAAGGATGAGTACCTCTTTTCTTTTTAATAAACTTGAAAAGTGTAAAAATCACTCGATGTACCTCATCAAGTGATGAGTCCATTCTCATATGTTTTGTGAATGTGAGAAAGGAGAGGTTCATTCCCAGAAAGGGTCCTTCATTAAGTTAATTTTATGAGTCTAAATAAGGTAAAATCATTCATCGTTTCATGTTTCAAGAGTATGAAATGACTAAGAAGACTCCACGGTGGAATTTTTCATAAATTTAGTCCCCGAGACCTAAAAAAGTATAAAATGAATCCTAGGAGAACTCTTCTAGTTATGATAAAATAGAGTGCACCTTTTTTGTTAAATGAGTATAATCAGTCCAAAAAAAGGGCTAAACTATCACTAACTAGATGACCTTTCAAATACTTTTACAAGTGTGAAACCATCAAGCTTCCTTGGAAATATTTTCATGTTTAAAGAGTATCGAAAAGAGCTTAATGTTGAATTCATGAGGGGTTCTTATTTTTCAATAATCCATTTTAACGAGACTGAAAAACTAGTAAAAGCACACTTGATATCTTTTCAGTGATTTTTTGATGAGCATGTTGAAGATATAAAAGTGCTCAGTAGTTTTTCAACTTAAACCAGAGTGTGAAAAAGAAAATACGAAACTCACTTGTAGCCAAGATAGTCCAAAAAATACCCTGAAATATCGAAAAATGATGTTAGAAGATGTTTATCATGGAAACTATAGAAAAACATGAGGAAAGACCCTAAATATTTAAGTATTCTACTAATTAATTTTAATGAAAATTTTAAAATAACATATAAATAATAGAATAGTAAAAAAATCTTACCATTTTGTTTTCACTATTGCAATTTGGGTAAAACTTGTGCATAGGAGAGGATTTTGTGGTAGAGATTTCAGGAGCTATAGGTCTTCTCTGATCAAACCATATAGACCAAGTAATAACCAACACCTATATATTTACTTTCATGGTTCAATTTTTTGCTTTGAACTTTATTTTTGGTCTTTTGAGGTGGATCTCCCAAGAGGGAGAGTGCACACAACCTGATTCTCTTCTCCCTTTCGGGAGGTGCATCAGTGCACCCCTCGAAAGGAGGAAGAGAGTAGAAGCCACTTTATACCTTAGGTGAAAGAGCTATGTCACTTTGTTCCCTTGGGGAAAGAACATCGACGACAATGGCCTCTCAGAAAAACAAAAATGAAGCAATATTTTTAAACTCCACCTCTTAATTTGGAGTCTAGTGAGTGTTTAATGAATGTTTCATGGTTTTTTTACAAGTATTTGACTCCCAATATGGCGATATGTAAATAATGGGAGAATGATATTGATGTCACCCAAGCGGTAAATGATCCCATGACCGTGAGAGCCCGAAGCAAATACAAGCTTCTAAAATACTTTAGGGTCCTAGGGATTGTTACCCAAAAATACACACCTCTTGGGGACAAGAGTTGGTTCCCTAGTCTAAATGGTTCAGATCTATAGCAAAACACAAACATGAAATGCTAGACTCTCCCTAGATCTGGTTAATCACTTGAATGAAATTCTATGATACTTCTCTCAAAGGTTTTCCTCGCTATCCTTGAAGAAGAACCTGTAAAAGATGGAAAACAACAAGAGAAACAAGATAGCATACAATTTAATCAACTAGATCTATGCTTGTGACCAAGGAATCAAGCAATACATGCATACGAAATAGTAAATATGGGAAATAAAATACATTCTTTATTAATAAATGATTGGAGAGACTACAACCTCCATTCCTTGGTGTTGATAGTTCCTTCCAATGGCTTCTTGCCTCTAACTTCAACTTTCCTCCAAAGACTCAAGAATGACTTTGACAAAGTTTGGGTATGAACACAATTCTTCCTCCTTTTTCCCATGGGGGGTGAGCCAGTATTTAAAGGCATGGGAGGATAGGTATGGTTAAGGATCTCATGGGTGAGGTGGAGATTAGATCCTAAAATGGAGGATATCAAGCTCCAGTTGGTCCTAAACCATAGGGATGATGCTCCATGGAGGTCAGCTTTAAGAATCCTCTCAAAGCTTCTTTTTTTGCCTTGAAAACATGAGCACCACTCCTCCAATGAAGAAAATAGGCGATGCTAAGGGGGAAACACTTCTTGTAGTAAGGGAAAGAGTGGTGACACCTATCTTTGCTCATGTATCAAGTGTGGTGCTGACTTGGGTAATGCTTTTTTCAATGGGGAAAGAGCGTTACCAGCTCAAAAGAGGGAAAATTGTAAGGGGTTAATTTATTCCTTCATTTCTCTAGGGAAAAATTTGAGGGATTGAAGCAGACAAGGGGATACCTATCTCATAACATGAGGGTGACGAGATTTCAGTATACTAGAGATGCCCCCCAAAGTATAATGGCTAGAGGGAAATGATAGGAAATATACTTTGAAAGAACAAGGTATAGTGTCAAGGAAAAGGTCCAAAGGTTGGAACTTCTCAAACATCACCAAATTTTTGCAACACATTTTTATACATATCCCAAATGACTCACAACATGGCTTCCAACCAATACAATGCATATCTATGTGAGATACAAAAATTCATGGATACTAAAATACAATGTAGATCCATGTGAAGAAGACTCAAATTTGGACATAGCTACCAAACATACAATGTAGATCTATGTCATATAGACACAAATATGAGCACAGCCATGAACATACAAATGTGGATCCATGCTAGGAATCCATATGATATGCTCCATCGCAACCTAGGGAGAAAGCTATGAATGGTTTTAACAAATACAAAAGGTCTTCGTCTCGTCTTCCACAAAGTACGATTCTAGCCATGTGATTACAATGATCTGAATTTGAACATGGTAGAAACCACTTGATTACTGGTCAATGATGTGAACCATTAACAAGTGCGAGCGAGATCACCATTAATGTCAATGATTCCCAAGGTACCCTAGTACAATCTCCTAAGTGTGAATAGATGATCTGATGTCGAACACTTAGTCTAATATTTCAATCAAAGGTCAATGATGTGAACCTATGTCAAAAACAATAGAATTTTCCATTAAGGCATATAGTCCTCAAGGTACTAAATTTTTTTCTAAGACTAATTCCTAGATGATGAGCTGATGTTGACAGGAATAGTCTCATCGAAGGAGGGCCATGATGAATCCCACAACGACGACGCGAAACTCGGAACAAAGTTCTGTAATTTTGAGTATGATGTAACCATAGGACTAACTCAAAAGTAATTGACTCAAAAATGTTGTTTTGACTGTAGGTGTAAACTCTCAAAATAGTTTTCCTTTTGAACATAAGGCGGCATGACCGAAGACTTGGCAGCATTGAATTGACAAGGAAGAACATAATGCGACAATGAACAATGCAATCTTTGAGAGACTCAAAGGAGTGGCATGACTCATGAAAGTGGATCGACTCGAAAACAAGCTGAATACCCAATTGACTGAGTGAAATGCAGACAAGTGCCATGTTCAAAGGTGACTAACAACTGCCATTATTGCAAAAAAAGTTTCTCTTCCCTTAATTTCCCCATCATGATTGATGAGTGCCTCTTTTCATTTTTACAAGTTCAGAGAGGGTAAAAAACACTCATTATAGCTCGTCCTTTAGATGAGTCCAAACTCATATGTTTTACAAACCTCATAAATGAGGGGTTCATTCCCAAAAAAGGGTCTTTCAATGTTTAATTTAACGAGTCCAATGAAAGAAAACTCAGTGTAGTTCATGTTTAGAGAGTCTGAACAAACTAAAGAAAAATCCAAAGGGTCCTTTTTCGTATGGTTTAGTCCCTAAGGCCCGAAAAAGTATAAAATAATACCTTAGAGAACTCTTCTAGTCATGATTGGATGGAGTGTTCCTTTTTCATAAATATTCTATCCGAATCGAAAAAAAGATAATATACCATCAGAGAGATGACTCTTCAAATAATTTTACGAGTATGAAGAAGACAAGTACTCGACAATATTTTCATATTTAGGGATTCCTAAAAGAGCTTAAAGGAGACTCCATTAGACTTTTTCATGTTTGAATACAGAGCATGAAAAATTAATAAACTAAGATCAAACCACTTTTCATGTTTTAACCAGAGCACGATAAATGAAAAATAAGCTCAACATGATCTTACTATTTTTAACGAGCTCGAAGATTAGTTGAAGAATGGTCGAAGATTGGTTTCATTTTTATGCAAGCTCAAAACCAATGGGTAAATTATGCTTGAAAAATCCCATTAACATGATATACATAGGTTGGAAGCTTTCCCCCCAGCATGATTGATAGCAAACCTTACCCCTAGCATGGTTTCTAAGGGCTCGACATGCCCCCCAAGATTTGCTTCATCTAACGATTCTTCTTCCACACCCAACCTAAAAACCTGGTTACCAATGTGAAAATGTTCACTAGGGGGGTAGGAAGAATGAGAATCAGGCAGGTGAAAATAAGGTTCAAGTTCTAACACTAAAGGGAAGAATGGACTCAAGGGAAGGGGATCTGTTTCATTTTTACACAAGCTTGAAATAGAAGGTAACTATGCTTGGAACATGGTTTCATTTTTATGCGAGCTTGAAACCAAAAGGTAAACTATGCTTAAGGAAACCTACTTCATTTTTTTATGGGATTGAAAAATAAAATGAACTATGCTCAGGAATGGTTTCATTTTTATGCAATCTTGAAACCAAAAGGTAAAATATGCTTGAGGAGATCCATTTCATTTTTTAACAAGATTGACATAGAATGGGAGCTTTTCTCATAAGCATCTATTTTATTTTTTAATGATCTTGACACAAAATGGGAACTTTGCTCAAAAATTTGTTTCATTTTTAACGAGCTTGACACAGAAAAAGAAATATGCTCGTAGGCATCTGTTTCATTTTTTAACAAGCTTGACACAGAATGGGAACTTTGCTCAAATTTTTTTTTCATTTTTTAACGAGCTTGACATAGAAAAAGAACTATGCTCATAGGCATTTGTTTCATTTTTTAACAAGATTGATGTAGAATGGGAACTTTTTTCAACAACCTATTTCATTTTTTAATGAGGTTGACGCAGAATGGGAACTTTTCTCAACAACTTGTTTCATTTTTTAACGAGCTTGACACTGAATGGGAACTTTGCTCAAGAACCTGCTCTTACCCAACATGATATCCAGAGGTTGGTAGGTTTCCCCCATTTCATAAAAATCTAGCATCTTAGCTCCATTATGATGTCCATAGACTAGAGCCATGCCCCCCATTTTACCTATGATGGGAAGAAGCTAACTACAAGAAGGGGAAGGAACCACAATAACACGCGGCACATTTAGGGAAGTCTGATTACTAGGATTCATGCAATGACCTGGTGTGAAAAAAGAAAGATGATCAATGGTCACAATCTTCCTATCATGGGGAAAATCCATAACTATAAAGAGTGTGGACACTACATCTTTCATGGCATAAACATAATCATGTCCGAGGAGAAGACTGAAATATAAAGGACCTTGGACCACCATAACCTCAATACAGACATTTTTTCCTCCTAACATAATAGCAAAATGAGGAAGGATCCCTAAAGGTGCAATAGGACTGCGATTAAAAGCCAGTATCTAATCGATGGCTGGCACAAGCTAAGGAGAACCTAAAGCTTGTGAAGCAGTTGAGGATAGAATGCTAACAGAAGCCCCTTCATCAACAATAGTGCGAAGTATCCGCCTAGCGGTAACATTCACAACTATCTAGAAAGGAACACTTGAATGAATATGAGACTCTGTTAGGCTACTCCAATCAAAGGAAATAACCTCACTACTCGCAGAGGGTTCTGTAGAAACATACAAAATTTCCTCTTGTTGAGAACAATTAGAATGAAGCATGAAAACTTCAATAGGTTTCGATTCATTCTCTACTGTAAGAGAAGAAGAAGACGAAGATTTGGTCAAAGCGACTACTTCAGTATTAACACTCTCTAATGAAAGAGTGGGATCGGGTGGAGATGACATTTACTTGACCACTTTAACTTCAATCTTGAAAGAAAGAATGAGATCAATCACGGATGAATCTGAATTAACCACTTGGAATTCACTCTTAGAAGGAAGAGTGGGATTGACCTTGGATGAAACCAAATCATCCAATTTAACTTCACCCTTCAAAGTAAGTGTGGGATCAACTACAGATGAAACCAAGTTGACCACTTCAACTTCACTCTTCAAATGAAGAGTGGGATCAACCGAGGTTATAACTGGATCGACCAATTTATAAACCAATGGGATGTCAAGTGACAACTTACGATAACCTGTTGGAAGCCGTTGATGAGAAAAAGTAATATCTTCCAACAACTTAGAAGCTTCATCCATGTGATGACAAAGGTAAGTAAAGTGCATGTCCTTACAAAGCAAGCAAGGATTTTTTACTTTACCCTTCTGACTCTTAACCACAGAGTCATTGGTTGAGGGGGGCTCATCAACATGATGATGAGAGGCTGATGAAATCTCTTGCCGGGAAACTTTATACCACTCTTCTAAAACTAGGGCCAGGCCATAACAATATTTCATAAGGTGATCACCCTTGCAAAGCCTACAAGGGAATTTGGTCTTACACAATCTTGGGGTGTGCAGATCAACACTCTCCGCACTGGGAGGAGTGATTGGTAGAGACTTGGTTTTTTGTTTGTTTTTATTCTTCTTAATCTTCCCTTTTTTCTTCTTCTTATCCACCTAACTACTAGTACTACAACTTTAAACAAGTGGAAAGGGAGAAATGGGAGAAGACACATCTGGTGAAGAAGGAGAGGGATCAACATGAGGTTGATGCTCTTGCGATGAAGGATTAGG
This sequence comes from Pseudotsuga menziesii, assembly GCA_001517045.1. NCBI lineage: Eukaryota > Viridiplantae > Streptophyta > Pinopsida > Pinales > Pinaceae > Pseudotsuga > Pseudotsuga menziesii. The sequence goes on from LPNX010932123.1 coordinate 264,205, forward strand.
ATCAGAAGCAATTGGTGTACATGGGATAACTGGATTGGAGAATAACCAAATAGGTAATCAATAGTCAATCCAGGAAGGCTTAACGTAGCCATGAGAGGAGGACCAACATCCCCATATGGAGAGAAAACAAAAGATGTGCTTAGTAAAGGAGTCTCTTGGTTGTTAGTCCTGGACAGCGAAGCCATAACTATGTAACAAAACTATCTCTCTCTTCTAAAAAACCCTAACTATACAGACAACAAGCGCGACTAAAACTAAAGAAGGAAGAAAAATATGTGAGAGGAGTGGATTAAAGGTCTAGAACCTCATGAGACAGGCCAAAAGGATAACTCATATGGTTTGAGGATTCCTAAAAGGGTCTCCTGATATATGCAAGGTACGTGGGATCTCAAATCGGTAGTAGTGTTGTCTAATGCACAACCGTTCACAAGGGGCCTTCCGATATACAATCAAGTACGTGAAGTACCTTTATATATACCTCAAGGGTATGTGAAAGGCCATTCGATATACTGATGATATGTGGAAGAACCGCGTGAGTCCCAGGTTGTAGTGAAGACAAATTAATGACAAATCCTATGTTTTATGACACCTAAACACGTCTGTAACCTATCACAAAAATTGCTAAAAATTTTAAACCTAAGCTAGCGCTTAATTTTATCTTGAACGTTTAGGTGGATGCATGAGGTGAGGACATAAAAAATAAAACCATGTAGTATGATAGTGCAAAATTTCACTTTCACTTTAAAGGTATTCCCTACTTAAGGAAGGGAGAGAGAGGTTCAATTCATTTGAAACATAGAATAAATCCCATACAAAAATAAAAGACACTTGCTTATATGGTCCTTTACTAATTGAAACAAAGAAAATCTTTTCTTTTGAACTGAAAAAGAAGTGAGATCTCTAATGAAAAGAAAGAAAACATAATTACATGTTTTATACAAAAGTGTTCATATTTTCAACTAAAGATAGAATGAACTAATCATAAAATTATACAATAACTTTCATATGGACTTTTCCACAACTTTATGAAAAAAGGAAAAAACATACAAAAATCATGTATAACAAATGAAATAAAATGGAAATGAATATTTTCTTGTTTTATCAAAGAAGACAAAAATCAGAGATCTAAGAAAACCAAGTTCTATTCAAAGCCAACTATGATGCTTTAAAAGACCAACATCAATCAAAATTCTTGAGAATAACTATGGATTCATACATGCTCATTTTAAAAAAAAAAAAATTATTGAGTTTTTTGTTCAAAAATCAATTGCAAGGTTCAAAAACAATTGTAACTATATGAAGCATGGATCCAAACACTAATAACAAGAATTTAAGAATCAAACACCAAACATGGCTAAGAAGAATACCTAGAACCGCTTATACAAGTGTTGAACAAGGCGTTACCAGCCTAAGCACCGCTTCTTGCACATAGGAACATAGCGGTGGCACTGCTTACAGCAGTTTCACGCCAGGGCATTACTAGGTCCAGCCCCGCTTCTTGGACACAGAGAAAGGGTGGTGGCACCACTTCTTTAACAAAGAGGAAGAGTGGTGATAGCTCTAGAATTGCACTTATAACACAGATCAAGAGCGGTGCCTGAGATGGCGATTTGAAAAATAAAAAAGAAATAGAGAAGGAAGTTATACACTAAAAAATGAACCCAAAAATCACCAGAAAACCTACTGAACCAAAAATATGAATATCCAAAGGTAGATAGAGACAAAACAATCAAATTCAAAGTATATCTACAGATCTATGAATGGAAAAGTAGATCTAGAAATTGAAAATAAAGGTGGAGGTTTCAACTTACCAATGATGCAGAATTCAAGGTAGATCCCCAGTGGAGTCGCTAGTGTACCTTTTTTCATAAATGGGTATAATTAGTTTGACAAAAGGGCTAAACTATCACTGACTAGATGCCCTTTCAAATACTTTTACAAGTGTCAAATCAGCAAGCTTACTTGGAAATATTTTCATGTTTAAAGAGTCTCTAAAAGAGCTTAATGTTGAATTCATGAGGGGTTCTTTTTCTTCAATAATCCATTTTAATGAGACTGAAAAACTAGTAAAAGCACACTTGATATCTTTTCGGTGATTTTTTAACGAGCATGCCGAAGATATAAAAGTTCTTGGTAGTTTTTCAACTTAAACCAGAGTGTGAAAAAGATGATAAGAAACTCACTTGTACCCAAGAAAGTCAAAAAATACCATGAAATATCGAAAAATGATGTTAGAAGATGTTTATCATGGAAACCATAGAAAAACATGAGGAAATACCCTAAATATTTAAGTATTCTACTAATTATTTTTAATGAAAATTTTAAAATAACGTATAAATAGTAGAATAGTAAAAAAATCTTACCATTTTGTTTTCACTATTGCAATTTGGGTAAAACTTGTGCATAGGAGAGGATTTTGTAGTGGAGATTCTAGGAGCTACAGGTATTCTCTGATCAAACCATATACACCAAGTAATAACCAACACCTATATATTTGCTTTCATGGTTCAATTTTTTTCTTTGAACTTAATTTTTGGTGTTTTGAGGTGGATCTTCCAAGAGGGAGAGTGCACGCAACCTGATTCTCTTCTCCCTTTCAGGAGGTGCACTAGCACGCCCCTTGAAAGGAGGAAGAGCATCGAAGCCACTTTATACCTTAGGTGAAATAGGTAAGTCACTCTGTTCCCTTGGGAAAAGAGCATCGATGACAATGGCCTCTCAAAAAACAAAAACGAAGCAAGATTTTTAAATTCCACCTCTTAATTTGGATTCTAGCGAGTGTTTAATGAATGTTTCATGGGTTTTTTTATAGGTATTTGAATCCCAATATGGTGATATGTAAATAATGGGAGCATGATCTTGATGAAACCCAAGTGCTAAATGATCCCATGACTGTGAGAGCCCTAAGCGAATACAGGCTCCTAAAATACTTCAGGGTCCTAGGGATTGTTAGCCAGAAATACAAACCTCTTGCGGACAAAAGTTGGTTCCCTAGTTTGAATGGTTTAGATCTAGAACCAAACACAAACATGGAATGCTAGACTCTCCCTAGATCTGGTTAATCACTTTAATGGAATCCCATGATACTTCTCTCAAAGGCTGTCCTTGTTATCCTTGAAGAAGAACCTGTAAAATATGGAAAACAACAAGAGAAACATGATAGCATACAATATAATCAACTAGATCTATGTTTTTGACCAAGGAATCAAGCAATACATACATACAAAATAGTAAATATCGAAAATAAAATACAATCTTTATTAAGAAATGATTGGAGAGACTACAACCTTCATTCCTTGGTATTGAGAGTTCCTTCCAATGGCTCCTTGCCTCTAACTTGACCTTGCCTCCAAAGACTCAAGAATTATTTTCATAGAGTTTGGGTATGAAATACAATTCTTCATCCTTTAACCCATGGGGGTTGATACAGTATTTAAAGGAATTGGAGGATAGGTATGGTTGAGGATCTCATGGGTGAGGTGGATATTAGACCCTAAAAGGGAGGATCTCGAGCTCCAACTGGTCCTATACCATAGAAATGAGGCTGCACGGAGGTCAGCTTCGAGAATCCTCTCGAAGATTCTTTTTTGCCTTGAAAACTCGAGCACCGCTCCTCCAATGAAGAAAACAGGCAGTGCTAAGGGGGCACTGCTTCTTGTAGTAAGGGAACGAGCGGTGGCACCTCTCTTTTCTCATGTATAAGGAGCGGTGCTGACTTGGGTAACACTTTTTGTCAATGGGGAAAGAGTGTTACCATATCAAAAGAGGGAAAATTGCAAGGGGTTAATTTATTCCTTCATTTCTCTAGGAAAAACTTTGAGTCATTGGAGCAGACAAGGGGATACCTATCTCATAACATGATGGTGACGAGATTTCAGTATAACAGGGATTATGTACTATGTGTGGTTGTTGGAGTACTTGATCCAGATGTGGGACCCCAACCAACAACATTTTTAGGTTGGAACACATATATTGACCATTGATGTCAAGTACATCTACTTCCTGACCAAACTATCATGGAGGGGGAGTTTGCTGCTACCTACAAGTCCCAGGGATGGAAAGATGTCTATGGAAAATCGCATAGATGAATACTGTGTAGTTGGGACTCGGTCTTAGGGAGGAAAAATCCCAATAAACCATATTGTAGACTGACCTCTAGGGACTGTGGCCTTCACGATAAAGAAGGCGGCGAGTAGCAGGGATCCCCATCAGACCACTCGTGAACACATGATTAAGGTGGTAGAGTGTATGTATCATACCATATTCAACTAGAGTGAGGGTTTGCTCGTCAGCCTCAAGGATTAATTGACGAAGTGTCAAAGGGGTGAACTAAAATAGTTTTTATACATGACAGTATTGATTTTGTTATTCCTTGAGCAGGTTCCATTGATGAGACTGTATATGCCTTTGAATAGGGTGGATGTGTAGTATCCTAGGATGTTGAGATGGGTCGAGGCCATGGCCTGGGATGGTGGTAGTGGAGGGCCCACCGTGTCACATACCCCAATTTTGCAAAAACAATTTTATATTATTTGAGGAAAATATGTTAAAATTTTATGCTAAGTTGTAATTGATGACTCAGTAGGGTCAAGGATATTTAATCTAAATTATGAATATTTTATTTATAAATAAATAAAGGAGAAGACAACATCTTAGGAGAGCTGTTTAAAGAGTGTTTACTGGTCAAATTGGTGGAGGAGACTGGGTGGAGAGCAAACTGACATGTGGCAGGCATCCTCAAACCACTTCCAACTATTGCAGGTGGCAACCTCCCTACATTTGTGGTCATTATTCCCCAAGAAAGTGGAATCAGAGCAGGTGGCTCAATTAATGAAGACTGACCCAAAATACCTAGGCAATATTTGTAAAAATTCCCATTGAAGAGAGATGAGGCTACTCATTCTAGAGAAGTGATCATTCAGGTTAAATGAATGTACTTCAGAGAAATTCAATGGAAGGGAAATTTGGAAACTGTTTGAGGGGATAGCTACTGATTGTTCTAGTGCAGCTTTTAAGCTGAAGATTATACTACTGAGAACAGAGTGTTTTACTAAGGTATTGAACTAGTCAGTTGACAGAGGGTTCTACTGTTTGCATTCTCCACCAATTCTCAGCCAAGAAGACCAGGAATAGGCTCAGGGGTCCTGATGAAGTGTTGTTTGAGTGCTCTCCAGGAGATTGGTAGGGAGGAACGACATCCTCAAGCTATTGTCATCTGTCCTCAATAGGTTCTATGTTATTTTATTTTACTGTGTTAGTTAAATAAATCTTAGTTTGACTACTATGTGAATGTTATAAGTTCAGAGTTGATGAAATGCTAGATTTAGTATTCTTATTATATTGTTATAGAAATGGTAGTGGTTTAGAGAATTAATGAAATAGATTGAAAATAAATTTCTACACTGTGTTTTTCCCCACTTGGAAACCAGGTCGTACTCTAGCACAGTTAGAATGTTTTAGGTAGATGAAAGAATTTTGAAGAGAATGAAAATATCAAATAGAATCTTGTATCTATAGATAGGAGAGTAAATTTATTTCAATATTTTAAATATTAGGAAAAACAATGTTATAGTTCATTTGTGTTTTCTATTTTTATTTAGTATAACTAAATAAAATGCAGGAAATGAAATAGTAACTACAGAAAAGAGGGAAAATTGAAAGGGCTTAATTTATTCCTTCATTTCTCTAGGGAAAACTTTGAGGGATTGGAGTAGACAAGGGGATACCTATCTCATAACATGATGGTGATGAGATTTCAGTATAATAGGGATTATGGACGATGTGTGGTTGTTGGAGTAGTTGATCCAGATGTGGGACCCCAACCAACAACATTTTTAGGTTGGAACACATATATTGACCATTCATGTCAAGTATATCTACTTCCTGACCGAACTATCCTGGAGGGGGAGTCTGCTGGTACTTACAAGTCCCAGGGATGGAAAGATGTCTATGGACAATATCATAGATGAATACTGTGTGGTTTGGACTCGGTCTTAGGCAGGAAAAATCCCTATAAACCATATTGTAGACTGACTTCTAGGGATTGTGGCCTTCATGATAAAGAAGGTGGCGAGTAGTAGGGATCCCCATCAGACCACTCGTGCACACATGATTAAGGTGGTAGAGTGTATGTATCATACCATATTCAACTAGAGTGAGGGTTTGCTCGTCAGCCTCAAGGATTAATTGACAAAGTGTCAAAGGGGTGAACTAAAATAGTTTTTCTACACGGCAGTATTGATTTCCTTATTCCTTGAGCAGGTTCCATTGATGAGACTGTATGTGCCTTTGAATAGGGTGGATGCATAGTATCCTAGGATGTTGAGATGGGTTGAGGCCATGGCTCGAAATGGTGGTAGTGGAGGGCCCACCGTGTCACATACCCCAATTTTTCAAAAACAATTTTATATTATTTGAGGACAATACGTTAAAATTTTATGCTAAGTTGTAATTGATGATTCAGTAGGGTCAAGGATATTTAATGTAAATTCTGAATATTTTATTTATAAATAAATAAAGGAGGAGACAACAACTTAGGAGAGCTGTTAAAAGAGTGTTTACTGGTCAAACTGGTGGAGGAGACTAGGTGGAGAGAAAACTGACATGTGGCAGCATCCTCAAACCACTTCCAACTGTTGCAGGTGGAAACCTCCCTACATTTGTGGTCATTATTCCCCAAGAAAGTAGAATTAGAGCAGGTGGATCAATTAATGAAGACTGACCCAAAATACCTAGGAAATCTTTATAAAAATTCCCATTGAAGAGAGCAGAGGCTGCTCATTCTAGAGAAGTGATCATTCAGGTTGAATGAATGTACTTTAGAGAAATTCAATGGAAGGGAAATTTGGAAAGTGTTTGAGGGGATAAATGCTGATTGATCTAGTGCAGCTTTTAAGCTGAAGATTATACTGCTGAGAGCAAAGTGTTTTACTGAGGTATTGAACTAGTTAGTTGACCGAGGGTTCTACTATTTGAGCGCTCTCCAGGAGATTGGTAGGGAGGAACGGCCTCCTCAAGCTATTGTCGTCTGTCCTCAACAGGTTCGATGTTATTTTATTTTACTGTGTTAGTTAAACAAATATTTGTTGGACTGCTATGTGAATGTTATAACTTCAGAGTTGATGAAATGCTAGATTTACTATTCTTATTATATTGTTATAGAAATGATAGTGGTTTAGAGAATTAATGAAATAGATTGAAAATAAATTTCTACACATTGTTTTTCCCCACCTGGAAACCAGTTCGTACTCTAGCACAGTTGGAATGTTTTAGGTATATGAAAGAATTCTGAAGAGAATGAAAATAGAAAATAGAATCTTGTATCTATAGATAGCAGAGTAAATTTATTTCAATATTTTAAATATTAGGAAAAAAAATGTTATGGTTCATTTGTGTTTGTTGTTTTTATTTAGTATAACTAAATAAAATGTAGGAAACGAAATAGTAACTACACAAAAGAGGGAAAATTGCAAGGGGTTAATTTATTCCTTCATTTCTCTAGGGAAAACTTTAAGGGATTGGAGCAGACAAGGGGATACCTATCTCATAACATGATGGTGATGAGATTTCAGTATAACAGGGATTATGGACTATGTGTGATTGTTGGAGTAGTTGATACAGATGTGGGACCCCAACCAACAACATTTTCAGGTTGGAACACATATATTGACCATTGATGTCAAGTATATCTACTTCCTGACCGAACTATCCTAGAGGGGGAGTCTGCTGGTACTTACAAGTCTTAGGGATGGAAATATATCTATGGACAATCTCATAGATGAATACTGTGTGGTTCGGACTCAGTCTTAGGGAGGAAAAATCCCTATAAACCATATTGTATACTGACTTCTAGGGATTGTGGCCTTCATGATAAAGAAGGTGGCGAGTAGTAGGGATCCCCATCAAACCACTCATGCACATATGATTAAGGTGGTAGAGTGTATGTATCATACCATATTCAACTAGAGTGAGGGTTTGCTCATTAGCCTCAAGGATTAATTGACGAAGTGTCAAAGGGGTGAACTAAAATAGTTTTTCTACACGGTAGTATTGATTTCCTTATTCCTTGAGCAGGTTCCATTGATGAGACTGTATGTGCCTTTGAATAGGGTGGATACATAGTATCCTAGGATGTTGAGATGGGTCAAGTCCATGGCCCAACATGGTGGTAGTGGAGGGCCCACCGTGTCACATACCCCAATTTTGCAAAAACAATTTTATATTATTTGAGGACAATATGTTAAAATTTTATGGTAAGTTGTAATTGATGACTTAGTAGGGTCAAGGATATTTAATGTAAATTCTAAATATTTTATTTATAAATAAATAAAGGAGGAGACAACAACTTAGGATAGCTGTTAAAAGAGTGTTTACTGGTCAAACTAGTGGAGGAGACTAGGTGAAGAGCAAACTGACATGTGGCAGCATCCTCAAACCACTTTCAACTTTTGCAGGTGGAAACCTTCCTACATTTGTGGTCATTGTTCCCCAAGAAAGTGGAATCAGAGCAGGTGGATCAATTAATGAAGACTGACCCAAAAGACCTAGGAAATATTTATAAAAATTCCCATTGAAGAGAGCTGAGGCTTCTCATTCTAGAGAAGTGATCATTCAGGTTGAATGAATGTACTTCAGATAAATTCAATGGAAGGGAAATTTGGAAAGTGTTTGAGGGGATAAATGCTGATTGATCTAGTGCAACTTTTAAGCTGAAGATTATACTATTGAGAGAAGAGTGTTTTACTGAGGTATTGAACTAGTTAGTTGACAGAGGGTTCTACTGTTTGAGCGCTCTCCAGGAGATTGGTAGGGAGGAACAGCCTCCTAAAGCTATTGTTGTCTGTCCTCAATAGGTTCTATGTTATTTTATTTTACTGTGTTAGTTAAATAAATCTTAGTTGGACTGCTATGTGAATGTTATAACTTCAGAGTTGATGAAATACTAGATTTAGTATTCTTATTATATTGTTATAGAAATGATGGTGGTTTAGAGAATTAATAAAATAGATTGAAAATAAATTTCTACACTGTGTTTTTCCCCACCTGGAAACCAGGTCGTACTCTAGCACAGGTAGAATGTTTTAGGTAGATGAAAGAATTCTAAAGAGAATGAAAATAGAAAATAGAATCTTGTATCTGTAGATAACAGAGTAAATTTACTTCAATATTTTAAATATTAGGAAAAACAATGTTATGGTTCATTTGTGTTTGCTTTTTTTATCTAGTATAACTAAATAAAATGCAAGAAATGAAATAGTAACTACACTAGAGTTACAGTAAGAGTATACCGATACAAATATAAGTTACAGAAGATAATAGTTATTAACCACACATTATATCTTATAAAATAATTACTAAATTCTAAACCATTACTTAAAAATCAACCAGATTAGGGTTATTTATATAAGCCCTTATTCTGTGAGAAATAAACAGAGTTCCAAGGTTAACCATCTATTCTTTACAGAGTTTTGAATAACTATAATTTACAGAATAGAAATATATATATATATATATATATATATATATATAGAGAGAGAGAGAGAGAGAGAGAGAGAGAGAGAGAGAGAGATGTAAACATTAATTAAAATAAAACTAAGATTTCCCTATTAGAAGCTATTTTATATTTAATAAACAGGCTTATAACCTAAGGGTCGAAACCCTAACTTTTCATTTATCTTTCTATAAATTGATTTATATAAGTTTTAACCATATACATTGATAACTGTGTAAATAAATTAAACAAGAAGACTTTAAGCTAGACTGATTATAGTCTTATCTCTAAAACTTTATAATATATTTATAAACTCATTTATTTTAAATACTTCTTAAACACTTTAATAAACATCAATACACCTATACAAGAGAAATAGGAGCAAACAGGAAACTATGCTCAAATAATTATTAATTTAAGAATACACATATACAAGAGTTTCACTTCCAGTAAACCCTAACAATTATTTACTTACTGATAAGAATAAAATTTATAAATTTACATTACGACTGTTCCATAGTCTTTATATTAATATTATTATTTATAAACGTAGCATAAACAGTAAATTTCTTCACTGTTAGTAGAAGAAGGAAATAAAAACCTATTTTACAATAACATTATTTGTACAGGTTAATGAAATCATAACAATTGTGAGACAGAGCTCAAGATAAATAAAATCTTTATTTATAAAACCAACTGTAACGCATTGTCAAGCCATAAGGCTGAATCCTAACTTAAGAACCAAATACATGTCACAACTTGAAGGCCAGTTTTACCCAGCATAACAGTTTGGGTCTACACTTAAAACTGGAAAGCAACATTATATTAAATCTCCTAACTAACGAGAAACTGAAACAGGCTTCCAAGCACTTTTTATTTCTCCTTCCACAAACCTCATTGCAAGTAGGGTAAAACCCAGTTGAAAACAGGGCTTACCGGTTGGGGCCACGAGTCCACGGGAGCCGGCCATTGTTGTTCCTCTTCACTAAGGTTTCGAGTTGTCTTAGTTCCTGTAAATAGCACATTTATAGAGAGTTATAACAATGGACAGTTCTAAGTTGAAAATCCTAAAATGTATTAATAACTTAACAAGAAATTGTCACGATAAGGGACTGAGTGGTCTTAGCTGTGAACAAGAAGAGGATTCAAGCAATGAAAAAGCTATCAACAGCTTAGCAATGTACACAAAGGAGAGTCAACCCCCACACCAACCTGGGTGGACATAGTGTCAATGAGCTTAATTTTCACCACACCATGACAAGCCAAGAAAGGACAAGAATTGAAAACTATGGACAGGCCGAGAGCCAAACACATAAACAAGTAACCACTTGTGCAGTAAGGGTACAAAAATGAAGTTCTAGAGCCAAGGAATGAAAATGAAACTACAGCAACAAAAAATACAAGCCATAGAGAAAGCAAACATAGGATCAGCCTCTCGTGGCCGCCAAGAAAAAAAATACACAGAGTAGCCCGCAGGCCAGCGAAACCCTCAGAGACAAATGACCGGTGAATAGGATTTCCAATATTTTAAATCATTAGTGCATGGACGAGAATAAACCACGTGGTTTCCAAATATTTTAAGCATGCATGGGTCTAGACTACAATTAACCTGCATTCCAAATTATTTATTTCATTATTGCAATAATCAACAAATCAACTATGTAATCGATGGTGGAAGGTATATATATATATATATATATATATATATATATATTCACTGATTACAATGTAAAAACTATATCATTGTAATCGTTGGGGTCAAGGTTTGTGTTAATTATTAACAATGATATATATAACGTTGACTATAAAGTAAGGATGGCAAGACCTTGCCATTGAAAAAAAAAATACCAAGTCGACCATAGTATAACATTTCAAAAATAATGAATTGTATGTTTACTTTACAATCGACTTACAATTAGTTACAACCATATCACTTGAAAAAGATTAGTTACAATTGCTAATAACTTATATTCATTGTTGGACTATGGAGCAAAAGTATTTAACCATATCAAGCAAACAATCACAGGGTTAACTTTAATGTAATCTTTTACATTAGTGTTTTGTAGGATCAACTTATTAATGACAATAATATTGATTCCTATCATTATTTAACAAAATAGTTTGTGATTGTTTATGTATACTTGGTTCTAGTGTAGCATAAGAATATTTGCCATATTGTCTCACTTGATGAATACCTTAGATTAGAAGTTCTAAGTAATGCAACCTACTATAGTAAATATTATCAACTACAACTTATTATCAGTGAAGCAACATGACAATAGTAGTTTTATTTATGGAGTAAACCATGCACAATGTTTGGAATTATATAAATTACAAGGTAGTAAGATCTCTACAGGATGCAAGTGGCAATCAAATCGATACATTATAAAATGATATGGTAATGTATATAGTCACATTAATACATGCATCAAAGCAATGATTCAAATGCTAAGTTCAAAACTCGATGATTAGCATCTTCACATGCAAACAAGAGCTTAATAATTTCCATGGTTAGTAAGATAGAGACGAGATAGAAACAAGAATTCTATTGAACAACTTTACCTTCAAAATTGACAGGAATGCTTCCATGAATAAAAGACTGTACAGTTAAATGCAACATTAGCATTATAAGCATGATAAAATAGAAGTAAAATTAAAACAAAGAACATGAGCTCTAGGCTCACTGTAAATATCTCTTGCTTCGCTAAATGGGATAAAGATAACAATATTTATATTTATACTTTGAATATTGTTTTGAAAACAAAAACTATAGAGGACAAAGTACTTTACCTCATCAGAGCTTGCTTGAGAATAATTAGTTTATTTACGAGCATATTAATATGCAAACATAATTACTTCTTTCTACTTATGAATTAAACTTCTAGTTGATCGATCGTTACCTATTGAACCTGTCAGAATCAGTAGTCCATCTGCGTTAGCATAAAGCTAAGTAAGCCCAATTTTTCAAAGATAGATTTCACCTACTTGCCAAAAAGTAAACTTGTTAGTAAAGCTGAAAGTAATATGAATGTAGATCTATCTTTTATACATTATGAAAATGGAAGTTGTATTAGTTATCATGATATGAAACTAATTAATACTATTTGTTAGACTGTTTCATTTTCCGCTAACCGCTAGCAGTTAGTAAACTGCGTATTCAAACATTTTATGTTAGCTTAAAAATTTTAAATTTTTGTGAAATTTTGGGGGTATGGCATGTGGTATCAAAGCACAAGGTTCAAACACTAGGGCTTGATGAAGCTCAACTTGCTTTTATGAAACAGTGTATTAAATCATTTTTCTGATGTTGTTTTCTTTTAATGTTATTCAACAGAGAAATTTGTTTCTAAGTTTAACAACAGGTATGGAAAGACTGGAAGAATATGCGGAAGAGGAATCTCCCTTTACTGAAAAAGAAAAATTACAAAGAGAACCTATACAGGAAGACATAACCACTAATTCCTTAGAACTTTTACAAATAGTAAAAGAATTAAAATTTGAAATGGAATCTGTTAAAAAGAAAAATGAGAGGATTCTGAGAGCTCAGGAGGAGCTGAATCAGATCCTAACATAAATATTTCATGCTGAGGGAAGGGGTAAAAGAGCTGATTCAGAATATATAAGTTACCAACATAAGTATAAAAAGGCTAAACAAACTAAAAATGAAAGAAGCTCATATTCATAAGTATTTGGTGATCAACATAATTTTCATTCCACTAGTGATAGTAGTGATGACAACCAATATACTAAAAAGAAAAAATATAAACCATATGAGGAAATTTCTGGGGAGTTTAAAAAGATTAAACTGCCAACATTTAATGGAGAAACTGAGAAGGGGAAGCATGGGGAATTCACCTAGTGAACCTCTCACATAGCACGTGTGATCATGGGATATTAAAGAATACCCTTAATTTCAAGAGATATTGACCCAAACTCTTTTTGTTGAAACCCCCTCTCAACACTAAAAACCTCATCTCCACCCCTTTTTATATCTCAATCCTTATAAACCACCCTACCCACCCCCACCTTAAACCCCTCATTCCCCCAATACCTGTAATATATTGGTTCAATTTTTGATAATTTTAAAACCCACAATATGAACTAACGTGATAAGATATTTGTCAACAAGTGAAGCCCCTATGAGGGGGAGGAAGCAGAATCCTAGTTATCTGGGATGAAAAAGTACTTCCAGATTTATAACTATTCTAATTAGTTAAAGGTTAGAATGGATATCTATAATATTTCAGGGAAAGTTGATATATGGTGGCAATATTTAAAGAGAGTGAAAGGAATAAGAGAAAAGAACGTAAATTGGAGTACCTTCAAGAAGTACTTAAAAAGAAATTTTTATCTGAGCCGTACTATGAAGAAAGAGAAAAATAATTCCATGAGCTTAAACTAGGTACAATGACTATGAAATATTTGAAGAGCAAGTTTTTAAGTCTCCTTAGGTATGTTCCATACCTTGTAGATGAAAAATAGAAGGTACAGTGGTTCCTCAGTTGTTTACCTTATCACATAAAGGATAGGATTGAGTATGAAAATCCAAAAACTCTAGAAGAAGCTATGAGGAAAGCCAATTTATATTATGAATAGAACTAGAAAAGGAGAGCATGGCCAACTGGAAGGCCAAAAAGAATAATAATAATTATGATGAAAAGAAGAAGGAGTATGTGCCCAATTGGAATTCTAAAAATAATAAGGCCAAAAATTTTCCTAATAAGAATTTCCAAGGGAATAAGAATAATTTACCAAGCAATCAGAACAATAAAAAGGGTAAAGAATCTACTAATAATCATGGAAATTACACAAATAACTTTGAACGCAAGAAACCCGTAAAGTGCTGGGAGTGTAATGATCCACATTATGCCTCAGTCTATCCTAATCAGAAAAAGACTGTCAGAAATATCCATACAATACAGGAGGAGATGACTCTTGGTGATTTAGCGAGGACTATGCCCAGGATCAATCCAGCCTTGGAGAATTGACAGGCAGACTATCAAACATCCATGGTGGAAGTAGAAGGTAAGATAAACCAAACCCCTACAGCTATGTTAATTGATCCAGGAGCTAGTCTAAGTTATATTTCACCTGAATTGGTAGAAAAATGTAAGCTACCTATTGAAACATTTGAAGGTTCTTGGTTGGTTCAGTTAGCTACTGGTGCAAAGAGGAAGGTAACTTGTTTTGTAAAGAAATGTGCAATAGTTATGGATCAATTTGATACTTTAGTAAAGCTTAATGTACTACCTCTTGGATCTTACAACCTACTAATTGGTATGGATTGGTCAGAGCAACATAGGGTGATCTTAAACTGTTATGATAAAACCTTTACTTGTATAAATAATGATGGAAAATCAATAAGTGTAAAGGGAATCCCTAGGAAAACAACCATAAGGTAGATTTTTGCTCTGTAGCTTAAGAGAGCTGTTAGGAAAGGTTGTAAGGCTTATGCAGTAAATGTAACTAATGAGGAAAATCTAAATAGTATAGATAAATTAAAATTGGAGGATATACCAATTTTAAAAGAGTATGTAGATGTATTTCCAGAAGAGATTCCGGGACTGACTTTGAAAAGGGAAATGGATTTTACCATTGAGCTGGTACCAGGTGTAGTACCTATCTCAAAGTCCCCTTATCGAATGAACAGACTTGAACTTAATGAACTAAAGTCACAATTAAAATAACTTATTGACAAGAAGTATATACGACCCAGTGTGTCTCCTTGGAGGAACCTGTCATCTTCGTTAAGAAAAAGGATGGAACTATGCGACTTTGCAAAGATTACCGTAAGTTGAATAAGATGACTATTAAAAATAGATACCCG
This sequence comes from Pseudotsuga menziesii, assembly GCA_001517045.1. Lineage (NCBI taxonomy): Eukaryota > Viridiplantae > Streptophyta > Pinopsida > Pinales > Pinaceae > Pseudotsuga > Pseudotsuga menziesii. The sequence continues at coordinate 279,522 of LPNX010932123.1, forward strand.
TTGCCTCGCATAGATGATCTGTTTGATCAACTACGTGGAGCCACGGTGTTTTCAAAAATTGATTTAAGGTCTGGATATCACCAAGTTAGGATTAAATATGAAGACTTCTTTAAAACAGCTTTTAGGACTCGATATGGCCATTACGAGTTTGTCTTCATGCCATTTTGGCTTACTAACAGCCCAGCTATTTTTATGTGTTTAATGAACAATGTAATGCATAAATATCTGGACAAATTTGTGGTTGTGTTTATCGATGACATATTAATCTATTCAAAATATGAAGAAGAACATAAGGAACATTTAAAAATTGTTTTCCAAGAGTTATGAAATCATCAACTCTTTTCAAAGTTTAGTAAATGCGATTTCTTTAAGGATAAAATCCAGTACTTAGGACATGTGGTGACTAAGGACGGAATTTCGGTGGATCCCAAAAAGATAAAGGCAATTGAAGAGTGGATAGTTCCTAAAGATGTAACTGATGTTCGGTCCTTCATGGGAATTACCGGTTATTACCAGAGGTTCATTGAAGGTTTTTTTGAGAATTGCAAATCCGATAACTTCTTTGCAGAAGAAGGGAAAGAAATTTGATTGGAATTAGAAGTGTGAGGATAGTTTTAAAAATTTAAATTTTTTATTAACCAGCGCACCTATTTTAAGAATAGCTGATCCAAATAAAGATTTTGTAGTCTGTACTGATGCCTACAATGATGGTTTAGGTGGAGTATTGACTCAAGAAGGGCATGTTATCGTTTATGAATCTAGGAAATTAAAAATTCATGAAAATAATTATGTGACTTATGATTTGGAATTAGCTTCTGTTATGTACATGCTCTAAAGATGTGGCATCATCATTTAATTGGAAGAAAATTTATTCTAATGACCGATAATAAAGGACTAAAATATCTTTTAGATCAGCCTAGTCTGAATGCTAAACAAGCTAGGTGGCTAGCTTTTCTAAGTGAGTATGATTTCGAAATTTAGCACATTAAAGGGAAACAAAATAAAGTTGCTGATGCATTAAGTAGAAATGTACGGCTGAACTTTGCAGTAGTTATCATCACTTATACAATAGATCTGGAATAACAACTTAAAGCAGGGTTAGAACAAGATGAAATTTACCAAAATTTACAAGCAAAAACGAAAGAAAATCCAACATAAAGTTTAAGTAAAGGGTACATCTTGAATCATAAAGGATTTTTACTGTATAAAGACAGAATGTATGTACCAAATGTACCTAAAGTTAAGTATTAATTTTAGATGAAATCCATAAAACTCCATACTCAGGCCATCCAGGTTATCAGAAGACTATAACTATGTTGAGAAAAGAATATTTTTGGCCAAACATGAAGACTGAACTGGCAGAATATATCGCTAGGTGTTTTTGAATGTTAGCAGGTAAAAATTGAACATCAACACCCAGCTGGATTACTTCAGCTATTGCCCATTTTTTAGCTGGAAATGGGAGATAATTAGTCTTGATTTTGTTATTGTACTGCCTAAAAATCAGAATTTAAATGATTCTATAATGGTAGTAGTTGACAAATTGAGTAAAGCAGCTCACTTTATACCTATTAAAACTACGTATAGAGCTGCAAAAATAGCTGATATCTTTCTAAAGCAGATTTTTCGACTGCATGGGATACCAAAAGTTATAATCTCAGATAGAGACCCTAAATTTACAGGTAACTTTTGGAAATCTCTGTTTAAAGGATTAAACACTATACTAAATTTTAGTACTTCGTTCCATCCTCAAACTTATGGACATACTAAAAGAATAAACCAAGCACCAGAAGATTTAATAAGAATGTATGGAAAGGATCAACCAAGTAAATGGGAGGATTATTTACATCTGGTGGAATTTGCTTATAATAATAATTATCAAGTTTCAGCCAGATTTAGTCCTTTCGAAATCTTCTATGGAAGGAAGTGTAACACTCCTATCTGTTGGAGTAATCAGGTGGAGAGATTAGTATTAGGTACTAAACTATTGAAAGAAATGGAAGAAATTGTAAAGCAGGTACAAGGTAATCTGAAAATTGCACAAGATCGACAAAAAAGTCAAGCATACCTTAAAAGAACTCCAAAGGAGTTTCAGGTAGGTGAACATGTGTTCATCAAGGTAAGACCCAAAAAGAGCTCTCTAAGGTTGGGTAGTTGTGCCAAAATAGCACCTCGTTACTGTGGTCCATTTGAAATACTGTCCAAGATTGGACAGGTAGCTTATCAATTAGCATTACCACCAAATTTAAGAGTTCATAATGATTTTCACATTTTTGTATTAAAGAAATATGTTCATGATGTTACTCATGTTGTTAACTGGAATGATGTACAGGTGGAACCAGAAGGAGATTTTTTGGTGGAACTGGATTGTATCCTCAGGCGGAGGGAGATCACAGTTCGAAACTGCACCATTGGTCAAGTGAAGGTGCAATGGAAGCACCTTAGTCCAGAGAAAGCCACCTGGGACTTGGAAAGTAATATGCGGGATGCATATCCAATTCTCTTCCAAGATAATTCTGAGGACGAAGAATAAATAACATCGAGGATGATGTTATAATTTGAGGAGATGTGTATGTCACATACCCCAATTTTGCAAAAACAATTTTATATTATTTGAGGACAATATGTTAAAATTTTATGCTAATTTGTAATTGATGACTCAGTAGGGTCAAGGATATTTAATCTAAATTCTAAATTTTTATTTATAAATAAATAAAGGAGGAGACAATAGCTTAGGAGAGCTGTTAAAAGAGTATTTACTGGTCAAATTGGTGGAGGAGACTGGGTGGAGATAAAACTGACATGTGGCAACATCCTCAAACCACTTCCAGCTGTTGTAGGTGGCAACCTCCCTACATTTGTGGTCATGATTCCCCAAGAAAGTGGAATCAGAGAAGGTGGCTCAATTAATGAAGACTGGCCCAAAATACCTAGGAAATCTTTATAAAAATTTCCATTGAAGAGAGCTGAGGCTGCTCATTCTAGAGAAGTGATCATTCAGGTTGAATGAATGTAATTTAGAGAAATTCAATGGAAGGGAAATTTGGAAAGTATTTGAGGGGATAACTGCTGATCGATCTAGTGCAGCTTTTAAGCTAAAGATTATACTACTGAGAGCAGAGTGTTTTACTGAGGTATTGAACTAGTCAGTTGACAAAGGGTTCTACTATTTTCATTCTCCACCAGTTCTCATCCAAGAAGACCAGGAATAGGCTTGGGGGTCCTGAGGAAGCGTTGTTTGAGCACTCTCTAGGAGATTGGTAGGGAGGATCGGCCTCCTCAAGCTGTTGTCATCTGTCCTCAATAGGTTCTATGTTATTTTATTTTATTGTGTTAGTTAAATAAATCTTAGTTTGAATGCTATGTGAATGTTACAAGTTCAGAGTTGATGAAATGCTAGATTTAGTATTCTTATTAGATTATTATAAAAATGATAGTGGTTTAGAGAATTAATGAAATAGATTGAAAATAAATTTCTACACTGTGTTTTTCCCCACCTGGAAACTAGGTTGTACTCTAGCACAGTTAGAATGTTTTAGGAAGATGAAAGAATTTTGAAGAGAATGAAAATAGCAGATAGAATCTTGTATCTGTAGATAGCAGAGTAAATTTATTTCAATATTTTAAATATTACGAAAAATAGTGTTATGGTTCATTTGTGTTTGTTGTTTTTATTTAGTATAACTAAATAAAATGCGGGAAAAGAAATAGTAACTACACTAGAGTTACAGTAAGAGTATATTGATACAAATAGAAGTTATAGAAAACAACAGTTGTTAACCACACATTATATCTTATAAACTAATTACTAAATTCTAAACCATTACTTAAAAATAAACTAGATTAGGGTTATTTATATAAACCCTTATTCTATGAAAAATAAATAGAGTTCCAAGGTTAACCATCTGTTCTTTACAGAGTTCTAAATAACTATAATTTATAGAATAGAAATAAATAAAAAAATATAGATGTAAACATTAATTAAAATAAAACTAAGATTTTCCTATTAGAAACTATTTTATATTTAATAAACAGGCTTATAACCTATGCAAGATAAACCTGAGGGTCTAAACCCTAACTTTTCATTTATCTTTCTATAAATTGATTTATATAAGTTTTAACCATATACATTGATAACTTTGTAAATAAATTAAACAATAAGACTTTAAGCTAGACTCATTACATTCTTATCTCTAAAACTTTATAATTTATTTATAAACTCATTTATTTTAAATACTTTTTAAACAGGTTAATAAACATCAATACACCTGTACAAGCGAAATAGAAGCAAACATGAAACTGTGTTCAAATAATAATTAATTTAAGAATACACTTATACAAGGGTTTCACTTCCAGTAAACCCTAACAATTATTTACTTACTGATAATAATAAAATTTATAAATTTACATTACGACTGTTCCACAGTCTTTATATTAATATTATTATTTATAAACATAGCATAAACAGTAAATTTCTTCACTAATAGTAGAAGAAGGAAATAAAAACCTATTTTACAATAACATTATTTACATGTTAATGAAATCATAACAATTGCGAGACAGAGCTCAAGATAAATAAAATATTTATTTATAAAACCAACTGTAAAACATTGTCAAGACATAAGGCTGAATCCTAACTTAAAAACCGAATACATGTCACGGCTCAAAGGCTGGTTTTACCCGGCATAATAGTTTGGGTCTGCACTTAAAAATGGAAAGCAACATTATATTAAATCTCCTAACTAACGAGAAACTGAAACAGGCTTCCAAACACTTTTTATTTCTCCTTCCACAACCCTCATTGCAAGTAGGGTAAAACCCAATTGAAAACAGGGCTTACCGATTAGGGTCATGAATCCATGGGAGGCGACCATTGTTGTTCCTCTTCACTGAAGTTTCGAGCTATCTTAGTTGCTGTAAAGAGAACATTTATAGAGAGTTAGAACAATGCACGGTTCTAAGTTAAAAATCCTAAAACGTATTAATAACTTAACAAGAAATTGTCGTGATAAGGGACTGAGTGGTCTTACCTATGAACAAGAAGAGGATTCGAGCAATGAAGAAGATGTCACCATATTATAAATGTACACAGAGGAGATTCAACCCCCACACCGACCTAGGTGGATACAGTGTCAACGAGCTTAAGTTTCACCACACCGTGACAAGCCAAGGAAAGACCAGAACTGAAATCTATGGACAAGCCGAGAGCCAAACACATAAACAAGTAACCAATCACACAGTAAGGGTACAACAATGAAGTTATGGAGCCGAGGACTAAAATATGAAACTACAGCAACAACAAATACAAGCCATAGAGCAAGCAAATAGAGGAGCAACCTCTCATGGCCGCTAAGAAAAAAAATACACAGAGCAACCCACAGGCTAGTGAATCCCTCGGAGACAAATGACTAGTGAATAGGGTTTCCAATCTTTTGAATCATCAGTGCATGGATGAGAACAGACCACATGGTCTCCAAATATTTTAACCATGCATGGGTCTAGACTATAGTCAACCTGCATTCTGAATTATTTATTTCATTATTGCAATAATCAACAAATCAACTATGTAATCGACGGTGGAAGGTATATATATGTATTCACTAATTACAATGTAAAAACTATATCATTGTAATCGTTGGGGTCAAGGTTTGTGTCAATTATTAACAATGATATATATAACGTTGACTATAGAGTAAGGATGGAGAGACCTTTCCATTGAAAAAAAACAATACCAAGTCGACCATAGTATAACATTTCAAAAATAATGAATTGTATGTTTACTTTACAATCAATTTAAAATTAGTTACAACCATATCATTTGCAATCGGTGGTTAAGATTAGTTACAATTGCTAATAACTTATATTCATCATTGGACTATGGAGCAAAAGTATTTAACCACATCAAGAAAACAATCACAGGGTTAACTTTAATGTAAGCTTTTACATTAGTGTTTTGACGTAGGATCAACTTATTAATGACAATAATAATGATTCCTATCATTATTTAACAAAACAGTTTGTGATTGTTTATGTATACTTGGTTTTAGTGTAGCATAAGAATCGTTCTCATATTGTCTCACTTGATGAATACCTTATATTAGAAGTTGTAAGTAATGTAACCTACTATAGTAAATATTATCAACTATAACTTATTATCAGTGAGGCAACATGACAATAGTATTTTTTTTTATGGAGTAAACCATGCACAAGGTTTGTAATTATAGAAATTACCAGGTAGTAAGATCTCTACAAGATGCAAGTGGCAATTAGATTGGTACATTATAAAATGATATGGTAATGTATATAGTTACATTAATACATCCATCAAAGCAATGATTCAAATGCTAAAGTTCAAAACTCGATGATTAGCATCTTCACATGCAAATAACAACTTAATAATTTCCATGGCTAGTAATATAGAGATGAGATAGACTCACATGCATTCTATTAAACAGCTTTACCTTTGAAATTGACAAGAATACTTCCATGAGTAAAAGACCGTATAGTTAAATGCAACATTACTGTTATAAGCATGATAAAATAGAAGTAAAAGTAAAAAAAAGAACATGATCTCTAAGCTCACTGTAAATATCTCTTGCTTTGCTAAATGGGATAAAGATAATGATCTTTATATTTATACTTTGAATATTGTTTTGAAAACAAAAACTATAGAGGACAAAGTACTTCACCTCATAAGAGATCGTTTGAGAATAATCAGTTTATTTACTATCATATTAACATGCAAACATAATTACTTCTTGCTACTTATGAGTTAAAATTCTACTTGATCGATATTTACCTATTTAACCTATAAGAATCAGCAGTCCATCTGTGTTAGCATAAAGCTAAGTAAGTCCAATTTTTCAAAGATAGATTTCACCTACTTGCCAAAAAGTAAACTTGTTAGTAAAGCTTAAAGAAATCTGAATGCAAATCTATCATTTATACATTACGAAAATGGATGCTGTATTAGTTATCATGATATGAAACTAATTAATACTATTTGTTAGACTATTTCATTTTCCACTAACCGCTAGCAATTAGTAAACTGCGTATTCAAACATTTTATGTTATCTTAAAAATTTTAATTTTTTGTGAAATTTTGGGGTTATGACACACTATCACATATAGGGAAATATTTTTTCGTTGGATTTGAGGCTAACTCTTAATGGTTGAGGCCTACACCTATGCAAGAACGAATTTCAGGGGTGAACCTAACCTCCCATTTCCTGAGAGAGATCAATGGGATTACCGAGGTGAGAAGAATATCATTCCATGTGTTTTTTTATGTTATATTTCATTTTTTTTATTTTCAATGATACTGAGACACACAATGTTGTTATGCATACATAGTAACTTTCCGTCCAACGGGAACCTCACCCATAGAGAGGTGAGGAGAAGCGAGGGATATGGTTGTCAAGAATGTGGAGGCTGAAGAATACCTTCAAGAGAATGAGGACAATCTTCAGTGACTGACGATGGGAGTACCTAACATTTCGATCGATATCTTCCTAGGTTATACTAGGGCCATACTGTAGGAGTATCTGGATGCTTTGGTAGGCTATCTGTCGAGTGGCTCTTGGTGTGATGTGCTACCATGAGAATGAGGATCAGGCCAGGGTGGCTTCCTCATTTTTGTATTGTATTTATTCTAAAAGCTTAAAAGCTTCAAATTTCTCTCTTTTATATGTACTAGAGACTTGATAGCTCCATATTTTGAATGGAATTAAAGCTCATGGACTGAGTTTGTATTTTAGTACCAATTTATATATAAAACCTTCTATTTACAACTGTGTGTGTGTGTGTGATGTGTTATTTGTATGAATGGATACTTATGTATTTATGTGATTCAATGCATGAAATCAATATCAAAATGAACCTCAAATATGAGTAAGATACCAATCCAAAAGAAAATTTTCCATTGAATCAGCTACCGTCTTTCAATGTATTGAGATGTGATGGTAGGAAACATGTTCAAAATACCTTTCCAAAATCCAAACTCTTTGGAATGTACAAAGAAGTAGGGGATTCCAAATGGTGTAGAATCAATATAACTGATGTACAACTAACTTTGAATCTAGGTAAACCCTAATCTGGCTCACATCATTAGCTATAGCTTCATTCAGCAAACCAATCACTGCATAGTACTCTGCAATATTGTTTGTGGTGGGGCCCAAACATGTCCCTCATTATATCACTAGATTGTTGGTAGGAGAGTACAATATCCAGGCTGCTGATGCAAGTTTCAAGGTGTGACGACTAGCACCATTCGCAAAACCAAAATAAGTGGTCATCTGTTCATTTTAAGCATAAGACTACATATGTAGGTTTTCATACAACACATATTACATTCACACTAAATCCACACTTCAAACTACACACAACACTCTATAAACATTATATACATAAAACCTATGGTAGATTCCCTAGGAATAGTATTTTTTGAGGTAGAGCCCATTCTGACACTCACCCAGGGGTATTTCATCATAATCCATCAATTGATAAGCTTCTTTCTCTAAGACACAACTGAAAATGTTGATCCAGGCCGTTCCCAGGTGCACACTGGGGACAACAATTGAGTGAATGAGTCGAGAACTATTATGGAGGCATCTTAGAAAAAGAGAAAGGAAAGTAAAGTAGGAAATACACTATATCGACATAAAGCATGTGCGCAGACAATATGCAAGAGTTCAAACCAATTTATATGGTTACCTCTTCTCTATGAAAGTTTGTTGATTGTTACAATAATGTACAAGTTTATATACAATGTTGAGACGCTTGGGTGAATACCCATTACATTCAGTTACAAGAAGTTATAACAGTTCAGAAGTTGAGCCATCATAAATGACATAGAGTCAATATGTCGATGTTCGACATGTGCTGAAAAGGCATGTCAAGATGTTGTATGTCAAGTGTGGAATTTTTCAAGATTTTTCGAGGTCAGTTGTGTCGAGGTTAAGACTTGTCGAAGCTGATGCTGAACCTATTGAAGCAGTCGAAGTAGTCTAAGCGCTAGACTTTGTTGAAGTTTAACAACATTCCAACTGCTGGTTGGATAATTCCTCCTTGCTTAAAAAAAAATGGTCTCGATTGTGTATTCGTTCATGTGAGGAAACTTGTTGGCTACTTCAATAACAAAGTACCATTTTCCTTCTGAGGGGATTTGTCCAACTTTAGCCACTTAAAACAAGGGAATGGAGTTTGTCCTTGTATGGAATATACGTCGTCCCATAATTGTGTCGCAAAGAAGAGGTTCATGAACATCTGGATGGATGTTTTCGGTTTTTTTTGTCTACAATTCGTTATGTTCCAACAATGGTGCATAGTAGGGTCAAAGTAGATCTACATTGAAAACTGGATGTAGGCCAAGGTATGCAGGAATGTCGAGTTGAAAACTATTTTCTCCAATATGCTTAAGGATACTATATGGACCATATCGCAAAGGTTTCAACTTTCTGTGTGGACCATTTAAGCGCTCCTTTATATGTAACCTGGCTTGATCCCCAATTTGGAATGAGTGGGGAATACGATGCTTATTATGTTAGGACTTATCTTTTGCATTAGCTCATTGAAACATTTCATACGCTTGCTTCTGGATGTTATATATTTGATCTTTGAACTTCAATGCTTTATCCACTTCTCGTCCTTCTAAGTAGGTGTCATTCAATTGTGTCGAGGAACTAATCAAGTCTATAGGTGTTGAGGGTTGAAATCCATAATAGATCTCAAATGAAATATTTCTCATAGAACTATGTTGACCATGATTGTAGCTGTGTTGTATGTATGGAAGGCTCTCATCCCATGTTCGATGATGCTTATGGTTGTAGATGAAAAACAATTGTAATACCAAGAAATTTCCAACTTCCTTATGTCTGTCTGTCTATAGATGGAAGGTTGTCGACAAAGAAATTCTTGTGTCGAGCTGTTGCCAAAGATTTTTGAAAAACATTCTGAAAAATATAGTATCTCTGTCAGAAATAAAGGTTGTTGGGAGGCCACAATGTTTCCACATATGTTGAAATAAGAGCTAAGAAGTCTGTTGTGCTATTGTAGTCTTCTTCCATGGTATAAGGATACCCATCTTGGAAAATATGTCGACTATTACTAAGATTATGTCATGCTGATGTTTGGTAGTATGATATCTCATCAAGTAGTCCATAGGAATATATTCCCATTGTCGACTAGGAACTAGAAGGGGTGTATACAGTCCTTGTCGTCGATTCAAAGGTTTAGCAATGGAAAAAACCACGCATGATCGAATATACTTGTTGACATTAGATTTAAGTGAAGGCTAGTAAAAATATTTTGGAGGATAAAAAATGTTTTTGTGACTCCAAAATGTCCTACAGTCTTGCTACAGTGCACATCCCAAATAATCTTTTTCCAGTGCTTACTGATCACTACACAAAACTCTCCAAGTTTGTATAGCAAGGCGTCCTTCAGGAAGTAGTCAGTAGTATACAGTGTGTCAGTTTGAAGCTGTCAATAAATTGTGTAGAATTCATAGTATATCAAATAAAATTGTGGCCAAGTAGTGGTGTCATAACCCTACAGACTCATCACTATAGACAGTAGAGTAATGGGTGGTCGGTTGAGAAAATTGGCTGAAGCATTGGATTTTACTTTTTGATACTTAATTACCCACTGAAATTTTTGCAGGTAATTAATCCACTTAAGTTTTTGGGTTTTCTATAGTTTCGACTTGGATAGAGAGAAATGTAAAGGTTTATGGTTAGTGAGGATGACCATTTCCCTACCAAGAATGTAGTGTCTACATTGTTTAATAGCTTCAACAATGTCATCCAGTGCTTTTTCAGATGTCAAATACGTTATACTAGTTTCATTGAAAGTTTCAGAACCAAATGCGAATGGGTGACTTGACTAAGTGATCACTGCGCTGATATCATAGTTCGATGCATCTGTCTCAATCTCGAGAGGATGATGCAAATCAGGTAACACAAGTACTGGTGCAGAACAAATCATCTTTTTGAGTTCTTCAAGAGCTTGTTATTTTTTTGATGTCCATTTGAATAAAGTTTTCCCATTTCCCTTAGTCAACTAATTCAAAGGACATGCGATGTGACTGAATCCATGTATGAACTGTTGATAGAAATTCACCAAACCAATAAAAAAATTTAGTTCATCAATGTTTTGAGGAATGGGCCAATATTTGAGGATTTGTACTTTTTTTGGGTCGGAATGAATCCATGCAAAGTCAATTACATACCCCAAATATTTGATGTTGGTCATCGCAAATGAGCATTTTCCCATGTTCATATATATTCAATGTTGCTAGAGAATGTCAAATACTTGTCAAAGCTATCTGACATGTTCTTCCCATGATCGACTAAAAATCAATATATTGTCGAGATAGACAATGACACACTTTTTGATGAAAGGTCGAAGAAGGTCATCCATATATATCATGAAGGTTGTAGGTGCATTGGTTAAGCCAAAATTCATCACTAACCATTCAAATAATCCTTCCTTGGTCTTGAAAGTCATTTTCCATACATCGATGGACTCGATCAGAATTTGATGATATCCTGATTTAATTTTGAGTTTCATAAAGAACTTAGCACCTTTGATATTGTCGATGAGTTCATCTATCCATTGAAGAGGGTATCTGTTCTTTACTGAAATTTCATGGAGACACTAATAGTCAATGCACATGTGCCAAGTCTTGTCTTTCTTTGGAACTAGGATGACTAAACTTCCACAAGGAGAAGAGATGGGGAGGATATGACCCTTTTCGATGAAATCCTAGATTTTCCTGTGAATCTCTTTGTTCTCGAGAATGGATCTTCTGTAAACAAATGAGTTAGCTAATGAAGAACCAAGAAAAAGCTAAATGGAGTGTTTTACCTAGAAATGCAGAGGTACTATGTTCGGATCTTGAAATACATTCCAATATTCCTCAAGAATATTGTCCATTTGTTGTTATCGTCGAGAGATGCATTGGTCGGTGAGTTGATTCATTGCTGCAGTTTTTTTGGAATGTTGAGGATTTATCATAATTAATGCAAACTTATGGGCATGGTTGATAAGATTCTTTGTTTGTTTGGAAAATATCATAGAAATCGTTGATGTGGGTTATCACTTTGGTATGGTGTACCATTGATTTTGGATTTTGACAATCACCTTCTGAGGTCATGAGTGATATGTACCATGTCAATCCCACAAGTAAGGTTTCCCAAAGAAGGCATCGACTACGGAAAGTGGGTCCATGTCATAGAGTACTTCATATTCAAAAGGATTAATGAAGTAGGTGACTCTACATTGGCACCTGATTCTTAGTTCCTGACCATCCTTCATCCAATCAATATTGTAAGGCTGAGTGTGTGGAGTGGTGACAAGACCCAATTTCTTCACAAGATCTTCAGAAACAAAGTTCTTTTGGATACTATTATCCACAATTAAATGTAATGTATTTTTCCAAACCCATATTTGTGTATGGAACAGGCGCTCTTGTTTCTCCTCGTCGATGAAAGTTGAATCTGTCGAAGTGGTCAAGATCGAAGCCAATAGGGTTGTTACATATGGATCAGATCCCACCAGGGTTCTATTGGACATGTCGAAGGTTGAAAATTTTTTCAAATATTTATTTCGAGCTTTGCATCCTCACATATCATGCCATGGTGAATTATGATAATCACACCATTTCCCAGTAGGATCTTGTTTGTTGCGATCCATCCTCTCTTTCTAAAAGTTCTTCTATTGATGATAAGGCTTTGGAAGAGTTATCTGAGAAGGGTTCCATGACTTGTCAAAGTTGACCGATGACTTCTTGTCGGATGTTTGACCTGTTGTCTTGTTTGTGAAACGTTCTTTTCATTTTTGTTTAGATTTAAGCTTGCTGGCATAATGAAATGTATCTACAAGTGTACTAACAGTTAGAAACTCCATCTCTTGTTGAATGTATGGGGATAAACTGCTGATGCACTTCAATACAAGTAATTTCTCTTCTTCTTAGATGCCAAGTCTAGGAATGAGTCGATAAAAATCATCGGTATAACTCTACATAGAATGGTATTTCCACTTCCTTAGCTACTTCCACTTCTTATACTGTTGTTCAAGATACTTGGGCGGGTAGAACTCCTTTCAGACATACTCGAAAAATTTTACCCATGTGTATATGGGGCCTCCTTCCTTTTCCATCTTTGTCGATAAATTTTCCAATGAACAATGTATGGAGGTTGGCATATTTAAGGATGCAATGGTGATATTTTTTGCTTCGTAGAGTTATTTCACTAAGTAGTATGATTCAATTTGTTGTACCCAATTGTCGACAGATTCTGCGTAACTCTTTCCTTCAAGATTCGGTATGTCCAGATTCATTTTCACTTTGAAAGGGATGTCTTATAGGAGTGAGGTCACATCGTGGATTCCCCATATTTCGAAGCGAATCGCATGAGAATCTCACTGAACTGGGTGAACATTTCGGTCCTCTGGCGAGACAGTGATTTTTCTATGATTTTTTTTATCTCGTCAGTTGCATGTCTATTGTCTTCTTCTTTGACCATATTTTCTGAAGTCGAAGGAAGTGTCTACTTGTGTTGCTAGGTTTGTGAGTGTTTTTGAACAGGCATAAGTTAAATAACTTTAATGGAATTTCTAATGCAACTTAGGCTCTGGACAATATCAAACTCTGATATTGTAACCCACCTAGGACTGAAAAACATTTTATTTGAGAAAACATTACATTAAAAGTTGTTGTAAAGTTTTATGTTGTTGACCAAGGATGGTCAAAGATGATTGTAATTGAATATTTTATTTATTTAAATAATTAAAAGAGGAGAAACCTATCCAAAGAATACTTTTGAAGAGTGTTCAATGACCCACTAAGAGGAATGATCTGTTGTAGAAGGAAAAATCACAAGGCTAAATTAGAAGGTGGCTCATTTAATTGCAAAACTGTCCCAAAGACCTAGGAAAGCTTATACATACCATCGAATGAGTAGGAGGCTCACTACATTCTATGTTATTAGAGACTTGTGATTTTTCTAGAAATTGAAAAGTTATGAACACAAAAGGATTTCAATGACGGGATAGCTAAAGTGATTTGTTGAGAGTTAAGTCTGCGATTGAGGTTGCTAAGTTATAGATATTACTTTGTAGGATTCTACACAACATCTTCGTTCTGGTGGTTCAGTGAATAGGATCAGGGGTCCTAAAGCAAGTGATCTTGGCTTCTTTCAGGAGACGGTTGGGAGGAACAGTCTTCTATGGGTGTCTGTCCCCATCGACATTTCGTAGGTTCTAACTTGTTTTGATTATGAATCTTAAGTGCATTTATGTTTAATCTATAGAGTTCTATGAATGTTAAATTTTCCAAAGCTGTAATATGTTCATTGTAATAATGTAGGATAATAATATTCTGACCATAGATTTATCAATGCTACTGTATACATAGAGTTTCTTAGTGAGATTAGTAGTTACTGTAATTATAATAGTATCATATCCCTATATATAATTATTCTCTATTTACATGGTGTACTTAGATAAATAGTAATTATCATTTCTTAGTTTTTCTATCAAAAACTTTACAGTTCAATCAAAGGGTTAAGTTAGAAGTACAACCTGATCCTTTCTTTTTGGAAATAGTAAAACAATCCATAGAATCTAAAGTTCTTTGTTTATCAATACCTTTATAACCTGAACATACATTTTTTTCTGTCGAACGACAAATCTAAGATTGTAATTATAAGAAAAATAAATATTTATATATATTTATAAATTCTACAAGTATTATCTAATACGACCTAAAGTCCTATTTATTTAAAGTAAGAAAACAACAAATTTATAGCCAAATGCTTAAACGTTTTCAAGAAAAGATAGGTAAGGGTTTTGAAATTGTTTAAACAAAAATACAATAAACCTAACAATTATAAAACCCACGATGAATGGAAAAATAAACATAGGTTTTTTTTAACAATCAAACAATTATAAAATCCCATAGTTTACAAGAGGTCACTGGATCGAAGCCTATAAAGGCTATTCTTTCAGAGAAAAAAAATTATAAGAAGTGAAATCTACTTTAGAATTTTATAATCCAAACAAAAGTTAGGTCGTAGCCGTATTTTCCAATTTTTCCGTAACCAAAATAGTATTCATTATCAAATACATATCATTTTCCAACACATTATTATTATAACAGAAAAGATATATATCTAAAGGGGTCAAAGTTTCAAAACCCGTAAGGGTAAAGCCTCCTTTACATAAATTTTTTAAAACAAAAAAAGATAATAGTCTAACCACTAAGAGTGATTTGTAACATTTCAGGAAAATATTTTGATGTTTTATAGTCGCTACATATTAGAAACACTGCAGCCTTACAGCTTAATATATGTATTAAAACTTGCAGTGAAGGGCCTAAAGGGATACATAACAACCAAGCAAATTCTTCTAAGTTTAATATTAGAAATAGAATCTCCATACCATGGCCTAACAGCCTTAAAATATGATTAGAAATAACAACAAGTACCCCCAAGGAGTTTAAATAGTAATTAAACCAAATTTCCACATAAATTTGATCAAAGTTCAAAAATTTTAGCAAATGCTTAGAGTAGAGTTGTATGCGATTTATACAAAAGATACAAATTTTTACGTAAAGTAAAAATTAAAAACAAGACTATAATTTAACATGTTAGAGTCGAGGCATAACCAGTTCAAACAAGTGAAAAACACATAGAATGTAAAGAATTTACAACATCTTCCTCACATTGTAAATACGACTTGATATAATTTTCCATGCAGACTATCAACCTATTTATAAAATAGAATTTTTAAAATTAACATTGTGAAAAGACCTAAGGCTTTCAAAAAAACAAAGGAATGTGTATCTCTGCTAATATCTATAGGTGTTTACCACAAACATAAGGGTCGAGCAAATCTAGAACCATGATCAAAATAGAACTGAGATGGGAAATCCCTCCCAGTTTTTCACTTAGCAAGGTCGTAGGGTCTTACCAGAGCCAACAGTGTCAATTACCCACGACCCAAACTCCCCCAACAGCTTCATGTATCTTTCACCTTCCATTTAAAAATGAAATAAAGGTCAAAACATAACCAAATCAATCTTAGAGAAACTATAAATAATTTCTAAGGAAACTAGAAAACAATGAAAGAATATTTTCCCTCAATGAACGGCTCTACGAGTGATTTTTTTGATGGGTCAAGACTATGACCACCTCCAAGAGAACAAAAATCAATGAGGATATCAGTTCTAGGGTTGCGAGGGCCAAATTCTCTCATCAAAATGTTAACAAAGACAAGAAAGGCCGAGAGGGTCGATATCCCTCAACTCTTCACACTTCACTACAATGTAGAGTCACAAATCCCTTTGGATTTTCAATCTAGGGTTTAAACTATGGTGGCCAGATGGATTGATATTACACCCTTCACGTGGTATTTTCTTAAAAACTCCACCTACCTCCATGTGGTGTAAATCATTAATCATCGACCTATAGTTAGAAACAATTTGATGTTAATTAATATATAATCTTTTATTTTCTGACATACTTTAACATTTGTGTGGTTATTGTATGGTTTGTGCTCTTAATCTTCTTTCTCATCCCCTAGCTATGTAGGGTCCTTAGTAGCTTACCTTTGGTTTTCACTCGCGTCTTTTAGATTTTTAGGATTTACAAGAAACAATCCTCCATCTTCTTGAGCACCTACATATTTCCAAATAAAATAAATACTTTAGCTTAAGAAATCTAAGTAAGACCCCATGGCCTCATAACCCTTGTATTAAAGCAAGGTATGAAGGTAGAGGGCCTAAGCCATTCAAAAAGCATGATGAATCATGTTCCCATGATAAACAAGTTTAAGAATTCTATTTACAACTTACGACAAGCAGGTACAATGTATAAGAACCTGGAACTAAGTAAAACCTATGATCTAGTAGTGTATGATTCATAATGGTTTTTGTCGTGAAGTTACTATCGAAATTGTGTTGTCGTAAATCCATGTTTAAGTACTAGTAATGAGCTAAATTTTGGAACAGTTTAAATATAGAAGTTTACTATATGAATGATGTTGTTACATAGGGTAAAACCTAAGTAATAATTTTTTGATGAATTTTTTGGAGTTGTTACATGTGGTATCAGAGTGAGTTTCCAAACATTAGGCTTGAATAATGGCTCAACTCGCATCCAAATCAGGAAAAACAAAAATACTGACTATGTTTAAAAATAATTACAGTATAAAAATATAAACTTTTATTTTGCAAGAAATGGAAGGAATAGAAGCATCTACTGAAGATGGATCCCATCATAATAATCCATATAATATATATGTGGAATTAAATCATCAACCATCTGAATTGCTTCAAATTGTAAAATATTTAAAAGTTGAATTAGAGAGTTGTTGACCGGCCGAATTGGGCACAAGTGTCAACCAAGGGACAACCTGATCCAAGAGTTTTCGAGATGCTCTCAGTCATTTAAGTAGCCTTCCCTGACGGGATTAAGGCCCCGTTGCCTTTCCTAAAATACTACCAGCTACAGGAGAGGATTTCAAAAGGAAAAACTAAAACTACCGCTTATAAATCAGATCTATAACTATCCCTCTACAAATTAATAACTGTTATATATTACAAGATCAATCAATTAAATTAAATCTACTTCAAGCAATTAGTTTATAATACAAGAATAAAAGGCTAATTGAAAATTGATAGAGTTAATAAATTACAGAGATACATTATAAACACCTGTACATTAATTACAAGATAACCTGAATGTAATATAAATATAAAGATATGATTTAAAGGATTTTTAATAAAATAATTAAAAGAAAAACTACTAATCTACTCTAATTCCTATCCTGATCAAGAGCGTGGAGAACATTAACCTGAAATCAAATTTGCCAATAAGACTACTGCGTTAATAGTCTTGAAAATATTCAAAATAAATTCAGAACTTAAACAAGATCACACAGTAGATATATCATATATATTATGATGTTCAATCATCAAATTTACAACATGACATATATCAGCAAAATCGAAAACAGTATAAGTCGAGCACTATACATGATATATTTGCATAATTCATTAAAGAAATCATGTCAAACATAAATACTGTAGAAAAAAGTGACAAAATCAGACAATATCATGAATACATTTGCAAAGCATAAATACTGTAAATATATTGTATAGATATCACCAGTTAAAGGTACTGTAGCTGCTGACAAAAAATTTCCTTAAGTCACAGGAAAATAAATACAGCGATCTTGTCTTGCTTCTTTCCAAACTATCGACCCCACTATCCATTGATCCTCTGGCTCTTTAAATAAAAAAAATAGAAATTAAAGAAAGAAACATGAATTGTTTTGTTGGATGTAGTTGGAGAAAAATGTGTTCAAAGATCCACAAAAATGTCCCATAATCCCTCACTTTCTGAGGAAATCTCCCTACGGAAAGATAAATGGGCCCATTCTAAAAAAAACCTATGTGGCGGATTTTCAAAATTTATCTCCATTTATGAGCAGTGAAGCCCGGAAAAAAGTCTGTCAGTGCTGACACGCGTTTTCTGTTACTAGCTGAGAACGAAATTCGTGGGATGTTTTTCTTCATCTGACTTGGCATCCACGGTCTTTGATTTCCATAATGATTCCAGAATCATTACAATCTCCTCCAATCCAGCCACAAATGCTCCACATGCTCCTTATCTCCATAATCCTTGCATCATCCTGTTTGATCATGATATTAGAAATCAATACTGAAAAGATGAAATTATAATGTTGGACATAAAAGAATATGCATACCTGACATTATGAATTTTCTTATGCTCTTGGAGGCTGATTGCCCCTCAGAAGTTATAATAATGTCAATGCCTGAGCTGTTGTATCTTTGTTCTGGTTCATTATTCTTGATCTTTTTATTAGGTTCAACAATTTCTAATTCATAGCTCTCAGTCATCAATCTTTTCTGCCTTCTTTGTTTTAGAAACTCTTTATATAATTCAACCACATTATCTTTCAGATTCTGAACTTAAGCTTTATAATCTAAACAATCTTTGCATACAAGATCTTCACATTCATTGTCCTATGAGCAATTCCTGTGCATTCTTGTAGAAATTGAACCAGATTAAAGCGGGTTATAAGGAGAGGTTTCGAAAGCATCATCCACAACACCCATGACCAGTCTTAAATTTAGGCAAATGTGAATATTAATACCAAATCATTTATAGCAGATGAGTCAAGTTCCAGATTTGCAAATAGCTCAAGTAAACCCTGAGTTCATTTTAGTCTTTTCAGAAAATGTAAAGAATCATTTCCAGAAACAAAATGGATTATGTTTTAACAATAAACTGGGTTGTCGTAGCAAGACTTCCTGAATGGGTATCTTTTCAACAAGCACGCAGAAGATATCGAAATCCTAGCGTTGAAAGAAACCTTTGTTTGATGATACAATATGAACAAGATCCTCAAAAATAAAGACTGGGAATGACCATAATTATTTAACAACAAACTTTAACCTGAATTTCAGTTTCAAGCAATGAATTTTCAACCTGAAATTTAAAGCTAAACCTTATTATTTGGACTGTACAAATTAGAGTTTGACCAAAGCGAGAATTTTGCAAGCTCACAAAAAAAACAAAAAACAAAGATGAAATCCAAAACATAAATGAAATTCACAGTCATTTGTATTCCACGAATCAATTATTAAGCTGTATAGCAGAACTAAACTTACCAGAAATTTGTTGTTATCAATTTTAGCAAAATCAAATCGCCAGGTGAATGCTCGAAATTCCCAAGCCGAGCTATCCTTTACAGCATTTGAACTAGTCCCATTTTCCAAATCAAAAACCTAAAATGTGTTACACAGACCAGAGCTTGGGAGTTATGAACTTGGAACAAAAACTGAAACTAGTCCAGACAATAATGTGTGAACCAGATTGAGACATACTCAGCTAAATCATAAGAATCAACGTGAGCCCTCAAACTTCCCATACTCAGCTAACATAGCAGAATGTTGCTAAACTTTCACAATACAGCGTTGATAGAAACCCCAGATGTTACAAGCAGAAACGATATGATAAAATTCTTGCTTGTGCTCAAAGCATAAAGAATCGATGAAAACAGATCTTTACAGGTCTGAATACAAAAAACGAGAAATAGACTGAGAAAAACCCTGGTCAGAGATTCGATTTAACATAATGATCAAACTCGGTAGAAAACATTACAAGGTCGTACAGTCTCTCAGAAATGCAGAGGGTTCGTGTATGATCAATGTGGCATCCAAAAACAAAAGGGCAAAACCATAACCCTTATTCAAAACATGAACCAGATGACTATAGAGCTTTCCATTATTCACAATTCAAAAATGAGAAAGAGATGTGTTAAAACCCTATTGTGAATTGATCAGCATGAAGTTATCGAGAACCATTACTTCCTTGTCACATACATTATGGCGCAAGTACTGAGAATACAAAGCTCTAGTTAAGTAGACTCATATTAAATGACAAGTGGCAATCAATTAGTTCATAACGTGACAACTATGCTCATTGTATCACCACGAAGATTTATATGAATCCCATCTCTTAGAGTTCAGTCATGTCTACTAATAAATATAAGGAGATATTAGATATCACATAAAACGAAACATCATATGTTGAAAAGCTACAGAAATCGGCCTTTTATTTAAATCATATCAAATAATCATAGGATATATCCATTGAAACAAGAATCCATATGTTAAGCAATTAAAACAAATCGAAATGAAATGGAAAATCCATAATGTCAAAGAAACATGTGATAAAAAATAAAAGGAATGTCAAGACAATAGGATAACGATATAATGTTAAAGTATTGATAATGATTTAATCATCACCTCGGTCTTTGATGGAATTTTGGTGAGAAAACCAAACAATACTTTAACATAATTGTTAGATATACGTTTATGATTTGAATTCCTTTCATTAGGTCTTATTATTCAAATCTCTTTGATTCAGCTTGTGAATGTGTTGTGCAGGGTTTAGCAGTTCAGTTTGGAGAATCTGATCATCCTTTGGTTAAGACACGTTTTGAACGATTTTTTAAAATTTTACTGGTGGGTTCCCTTTCCTTTGCATCTTGGAAAGGGATATTGTTGGGAGTCCAACAAATGGCGACTCACGGGATGAAGTAGTTATCTATGTACAAACACACTATCCGATTAGATATCTTGAAGC
Source organism: Pseudotsuga menziesii (assembly GCA_001517045.1). NCBI lineage: Eukaryota > Viridiplantae > Streptophyta > Pinopsida > Pinales > Pinaceae > Pseudotsuga > Pseudotsuga menziesii. Next base: position 300,698 of record LPNX010932123.1, read on the forward strand.
AAGAAGAAAAGACTGCCTTCAAATCAGATTAAAGCTTTTTAATACATAAATCAGAAAACTATGCCTTTTTTTTTTTTTTTAATAACACTAAAGGTCAGACTATGGTTAATTTCAAGTGTTTTATGATTATCCAAAGATTACTTTCAGAAATAGCATGAATTTTAGAGTTTTTCGGAAAATTCAAAACTCGAAAAGAAATTAGCTCTGGGAATTCAAAGAACTTTTGATAACTAAGCAGTATTAATAGATTTAGTCCCAATAATACAGTTCTATCCCTTCAGCCATTAGGCATCCATAGCCTCGAAAGGGTTAACTTTTAACCGTCAATCCCAACATTCTTGTCCCAGGATAAAATTTCAACATATGAGCATTTAGGACTTCTGAATTTATTAAGGGTAAGCAGCATTGGAAACTCTTTACGAGTATGGGATGACTTATGGATTCTTATAGTTTTGTACAAATATGGTACTTATGATTTGGAATCCAAATTGGTCACAGACGGAGCCACTCCAGCCAGCAGGAATCCATAGCCTTGAAAGGGACCATCTTTTAACCCCTTTTACCCAATGGCTTATATCCCTGGACAAATAAATTGAAGAAGGTTTCATACCCAAAATCTTAAATGCTAATCTATTTAAAGATCTACATCTTATAATGGGGGAATGTATCTGGAAACTCTTTACGATTAGGATAGCGTAAAGGACCTAGAGATTACTAATTTCGTATCTGAATTTCAATTGTTTTCCCAAAACTGATTTCTAACTGAGTAATGATATTCTTAGTAAGGATGAATTCATAATCTATTAATTCCAATAAAATCTAAGGATAATAATAAAAGAAATAAAACAAAATCTCAGTCTTTGCCTAGTGTTCATCTTTTCTTCACAACAGTTTCAGTTTCTTGTGTAGATTTTCAAATCTGAAATGAAGACATTTTTCTAATAGCTTGATTGTTTTCTTCAATCAGATTGTAAGCTTGTGACAAAGACAGCGTCCCAAAATTTTAAGGATGTTCTGGTTTTGAAAAAGTCAAAAACAAAAAATTCAGCAGAAAATAAAGAAAGAAAATCAATCAAAATATTTACAAAAATAAGAAATATACAACATCTGCAAAAGTTTACTTTCAGCAGATTACTGAAAGTAAGTTTTCAGAATTTCACCATTCACTGGATAAGTTCAGAAGCAACTACCAGTGTTTGCTTATTAAAAATAACTAAGACCAAATGTAAATCAAAGTCTCCTAATCATACGACTAACTTATAGAAAATTTAGCAATGACAATGCTTGTTTTCTTAATAAATCACGAGGGGTTTGATTTAACCAGGTCTTATTTGAAATGAAAGAAAGAAGACATATAAAAGGTCAACTACAGTTTTGCAGTTATGAGATCAAAAATCTTCATTCAAAACATTCCATATCAAAGTTTTATAACTTTACAATTAATAATATGACTGGGACATGAATGTTTTTGGGAAAAAAAATAAATAAATAAAAGAAAGAAAACAAAAAATGAGAGAGGGTAAAGAATATATCCTTGTAGATGTTTATGGCTGTCTCATTTTTAGCTTCAATACTTTTGTTATCTTCATACCTGCATTTATTGAAGAAAAACAAACATAAATTAATCTAAATTATAAAACTAATCTAAGCTAATAAAATAAAATATATACAGACTAAGTAAATGTGTATTTCCAATGAAGCCATTCACGTAGCTTGAAACCTACCAAAGAAAACAAGTCACGTATGAGTATTGGAAATTGGAATACTTCAAAATGAAGAGAAGAAATTAAATCAAATTTTGTATGTACAAAGCATGAAAAATGACATGGAAACCTTTTAATAAATGATTCCTCCCACCATGTATAAATCGGATCATAAAAATCGAGTTGGGGGAAAATAGATTTCTCGTGAGAATCATGATTAAGAAGAATCTCATCAGGAGTATGATTCAAAATTCATGAAAAGGATTTGGTATAATACGTATCTTTTAACACAATATCATCATGACTGAATTTTAAAAGAACAAAATGACCTCTGGGTATTATTTGGAAATCAAATACGTCATTGTGTCTCTTAATGTGAAGATTAAAATTGATATCATTGGCTTCAAATATGATTATCATGCTACAATCAATGCTCAATACATCATCAATAATTTGTGCATCCCTTTCAATATTACAAACTAAATCATAATCCTTACTGACAAAAGATGAAATAGATGAATATGTATGAGTCTGATGAGTGATGATAGTAGAAAAATTGTTATCTTTTCCATGACAAATTTGAAATAAATCAATATATCCTTCATTCTCCAAAAGTGTATTCCTTTGTATTCTATCAATATCTGACCATAATGGAGTATTCCTTAAAAAATCATTAACATGTAAATATAGTCTATGATCAGCAAAAACATCAGGATACAAAGAGTAGTAAAATTCAGAGTATAAAAAGGTAAATGCTTCTCTGTTGATATGATTTGTTTTATTGACTGCTTTAACAGAAGCATCATTAGTAAAACTCTGATCTAATAAATTTTGTGAAGAAATGAAAGGAACTAACTCATCATGAGAGGAAGATGATGAAATTATATCATCACTAGCACATTCAGTTGAAGAATCAAGAATTTTTGGTTTATCTTCCATTGTCTTGTGAACAACAAGAGTTTCAAAATTATCACTTAATGTACAAGTTGAATCATCATCTTTATTCTCTTGTTCTTGAAATTGCATGTCATAAAATTCTGTGATTTGTCCATTTTCAACAATTTCATTTTCAGCAGTGGAATTAGTAAAAATAGATTCTAAATCATTTTCAACTGATGAACTAACATGCATGCTCTCTATTGCAGATTTTTCATTCTTTTCCAAATCATGAAAATCAGAGAGAGAGGTAAGATAGAGAAACCAATCCATTTTGTCTTTTTCGGAAAGCTGGTGTCCTTCACGAAACCTATGACATATTAACATAAATCTGGAAAATAAATCATCAAGAGATTCATCTTTATGTCTACGAAGATTTTCTAACTCAAATCCAAGTTTCTTATAGCTATAATCCTCATGAGCATCAAGAAATAGTGTCGTAAAATGTCTCCATGAATGAATGGATTTTGCTGGCAAGAACTTAAACCAAATCATAATTCTTCCTGTGAAAGTAGCTGCAAAAAGCCTACATTTTTCAAACTCATCAGATAGATCTATGAAATCACAAAAAGAATTAAATTCTGAAAGTTGATGAGAAGCAGAAATCTTACCTTCTCCATTGAAGCTCAGTCTTCGCAAGAAATTAGATATCTCTGAAGAAAAACTTTCACCAGATGTATGAAATATGAAAGCATGATCTAAATCAGTGATATTATCCATTTCATAGTAAAAAATAAAAATAAATGAAATAAAAAATCAAACAACTCAAAAATGACCTTCTTGCTGATCATGCCCTCCTTCTAGCGCCATTGTTGATGGGCCAAATTGGGCACAAGTGTCAACCAAGGGACAACCCGATCCAAGAGTTTTTGAGATGCTCTTAGTTGTTTAAGTAGCTGTCCCTGATGGGATTAAGGCCCCGTTGCCTTTCCTAAAATACTACCAGCTACAAGAGAGGATTTCAAAAGGAAAAACTAAAACTACCGCTTATAAATCAGATCTATAACTAGCCCTCTACAAATTAATAACTGTTATATATTACAAGATCAATCAGTTAAATTAAATCTACTTCAAGCAATTAGTTTATAATACAAGAATAAAAAGCTAATTGAAAATCGACAGAGTTAATAAATTACAGAGATACATTATAAACACCTGTACATTAATTACAAGATAACCTGAATGTAATATAAATATAAAGACCTGATTTAAAGGATTTTTAATAAAATAATTAAAAGAAAAACTACTAACCTACTCTAAGTCCTATCCTGATCAGGAGCATGGAGAACATTAACCTGAAATCAAATTTGCCAATAAGACTACTGCGTTAATAGTCTTGAAAATATTCAAAATAAATTCAGAACTTAAACAAGATCACACAGTAGATATATCATATATATTATGATGTTCAATCATCAAATTTACAACATGACATATATCAGCAAAATCGAAAACAGTATAAGTCGATCACTATACATGATATATTTGCATAATTCATTAAAGAAATCATGTCAAACATAAATACTGTAGAAAAAAGTGACAAAATCAGACAATATCATGAATACATTTGCAAAGCATAAATACTGTAAATATATTGTATAGATATCACCAGTTAAAGCTACTGTAGCTGCTGACAAAAAATTGCCTTAAGTCACAGGAAAATAAATACAGCGATCTTGTCTTGCTTCTTTCCAAACTATCAACCCCACTATCCATTGATCCTCTGCCTCTTTAAATAAAAAAAACAGAAATTAAAGAAAGAAACATGAATTGTTTTGCTGGACGTAGTTGGAGAAAAACGTGTTCAAAGATCCACAAAAATGTCCCATAATCCCCACTTTCTGAGGAAATCTCCTCAAGGAAAGATAAATGGGCCCATTCTGAAAAAAACCCATGTGGCGGATTTTCGAAATTTATCTCCATTTATGAGCAGTGAAGCCCGGAAAAAAGTCTGTCAGTGCTGACACGCGTTTTCTGTTACTCGCTGAGAACGAAATTCGTGGCATGTTTTTCTTCATCTGACTTGGCATCCACAGTCTTTGATTTCCATAACGATTCCAGAATCATTACAATCTCCTCCAATCTAGCCATGAATGCTCCACATGATCCTTATCTCCATAATCCTCGCATCAGCCTGTTTGATCATGATATTAGAAATAAATACTGAAAAGATGAAATTATAATGTTGGACATAAAAGAATATGCATACTTGACATTATGAATTTTCTTATGCTCTTGGAGGCTGATTGCCCCTCAGAATTTATAATAATGTCAATGCCTGAACTGTTGTATCTTTGTTCTGGTTCATTATTCTTGATCTTTTTATTAGGTTCAACAATTTCTAATTCATAGCTCTCGGTCATCAATCTTTTCTTCCTTCTTTGTTTTAGAAACTCTTTATATAATTCAACCACATTATCTTTCAGATTCTGAACTTAAGCTTTATAATCTAAACAGTCTTTGCATACAAGATCTTCACATTCATTGTCCTATGAGCAATTCATGTGCATTCTTGTAGAAATTGAACCAGATTAAAGCGGGTTATAAGGAGAGGTTTCGCAAGCATCATCCACAACACCCATGACCAGTCTTAAATTCAGGAAAATGTGAATATTAATACCAATTCATTTCTAGCAGACGAGTCAAGTTCCAGATTTGCAAATAGCTCAAGCAAACCCTGAGTTCATTTTAGTCTTTTCAGAAAATGTAAAGAATCATTTCCAGAAACGAAATGGATTATGTTTTAACAATAAACTGGGTTGTCATAGCAAGACTTCCTGAATGGGTATCTTTTCAACAAGCACGCAGAAGATATCAAAATCCTAGAATTCAAAGAAACCTTTGTTTGATGATACAATATGAACAAGATCCTCGAAAACGAAGACTGGGAATGACCATAATTATTTAACAACAAACTGTAACCTAAATTTCAGTTTCAAGCAATGAATTTTCGACCTGAAATTTAAAGCTAAACCTTATTATTTGGACTGTACAAATCAGAGTTTGACCAAAGCGAGAATTTTGCAAGCTCACCAAAAAAAAAAAAAAACAATGATGAAATCCAAAACATAAATGAAATTCACGGTCATTTGTATTCCACGAATCAATTATTAAGCTGTATAGCAGAACTAAACTGACCAGAAATTTGCTGTTATCAATTTTAGCAAAATCAAATCACCAGGTGAATGCCCGAAATGCCCAGACTCAGCTATCCCTTACAACATTTGAACTAGTCCCATTTTCCAAATCAAAAACCTAAAATGTGTTACGCATACCATAGCTTGGGAGCTATGAACTTGGAACAAAAACCGAAACTAGTCCAGACAATAATGTGTGAACCAGATTGAGACATACTCAGCTAAATCCTAAGAATCAACGTGAGCCCTCAAACTTCCCATACTCGTCTAACATAGCAGAATGTTGCTAAACTTTCACAATATAGCGTTGATAGAAACCCTAGATGTTACAAGCAGAAACAATATGATAAAATTATTGCTTGTGCTCAGAGCATAAAGACTCGATGAAAACAGAGCTTTACAGGTCTGAATACAAAAAATGAGAAATAGACTGAGCAAAACCCTGGTCAGAGATTCGATTTAACATAATGATCAAACTCGGAAGAAAACATTACAAGGTCGTACAGTCTCTCAGAAATCCAGAGGGTTCGTGTATGATCAATGTGGCATCCAAAAACAAAAGGGAAAAACCATAACCCTTATTCAAAACATGTACCAGACGACTGCAGAGCTTTCCATTATTCACAATTCAAAAATGAGAAAGAGATGTGTTAAAACCCTATTGTGAATTGATCAGCATGAAGTTATCGAGGACCATTACTTCCCTGTCACATACATTATGGTGCAAGTACTGAGAATACAAAGCTCCAGTTAAGTAGACTCATATTAAATGACAAGTGGCAATCAATTAGTTCATAACGTGACAACTATGCTCATTGTATCACCATGGAGATTTATATGAATCCCATCTCTTAGAGTTCAGTCATGTCGACTAATAAATATAAGGAGATATTAGATATCACATAAAACGAAACATCATATGTTGAAATGCTACGGAAATCGACCTTTTATTTAAATCATATCAAATAATCATAGGATATATCCATTGAAACAAGAGTCCATATGTTAAGCAATTAAAACAAATCGAAATGAAATGGAAAATCCATAATGTCAAAGAAACATGTGATAAAAAATAAAAGGAATGTCAAGACAATAGGATAATGATATAATGTTAAAGTATTGATAATGATTTAATCATCACCTCGGTCTTTGATGGAATTTTGGTGAGAAAACCAAACAATACTTTAACATAATTGTTAGATATACATTTATGATTTGACTTCCTTTCATTAGGTCTTATTATTCAAATCTCTTTGATTCAGCTTGTGAATGTGTTGTGCAGGATTTAGCAGTTCAGTTTGGAGAATCTAATCATCCTTTGGTTAAGACACGTTTTGAACGATTTTTTAAAATTTTACTGGTGGGTTCCCTTTCCTTTGCATCTTGGAAAGGGATTTTGTTGGGAGGCCAACAAGAGTGTAAAGGAAGATAACAAAATAATATTAAGGGCACAAGAAGAACTGAATCAAATATTGCTAGATAAAATACATAATGAAGGAAAATAAAAAGAAGAGAATGTGAAACTGAATCTAGAACTGTCTCTTACAAATGTAAAGGTAAGAAGTTAAAATTTTCTGATAATCAAAGTAAATTCTCTTTAGGAATTAAACTAAGGTCGTACAAGGAAAAGTATAAATATTCTAGTGAAAGTAGTGATAGCGATAGTATTCCTAAAAATAATAATATAAACCCTATGAAGAAATATTAGGAGAATTTAAAAAGACAAAACCCCCTATGTTTAATGGAGAGGTGGAAAAGGGTGAAGAAGCTGAGGCATGGCTGTCGGGTATGAGAAAGTACTTTCAAATTTATAACTACTCAGATACGATGAAATATCGGTTGGCTATCTATAACTTAACTGAAAAGGCTCACATATGGTGGTAGGATATAAAAGGAGTTAAAAACATTAAAAAAAGAATCTAACCTGGAGGACTTTCAAGAAATACTTCAAAGTAAATTTTTTATCTGAACAGTTTTATGAAGAAAGAGCTCAGGAGTTTTATGATCTTAAGCCAGGATCAATGTCAATGAAGGAAATAAGTAGTAATTTTTTAATTTTATTTTTATATGTACCTTATATAATCATTGAAAATCCTAATATGCAGAGGTTTTTGAGTTGTTTACCTCTTAGCTTTAAGGAAAAAATTGAATATGACAATCCAAAAACCCTTGAGGAGGAAATGAGGAAGGTTAAATTTTGTATTGAACTGAGAAAAAATAAAAGATAAGGTGTAACTAATCGGTTTTGGTTGTGGAGCCTAATCTTCCATATTCAGAGATGTTATTCAGTCATGTTTGTACCCCAGGTTTACTGAACACTCATTCCCCAACTTTCAAGATGAAGATGTCGAAAGGTGGATTTTTTGCTGACCATTTAAATGAGTTTAATACACTTATGAGTTAGTTAAGTTCTGTAAATGTGAACTTTGATGATGAGGTTAGGGCTCTTCTAATATTGTGCTCATTGCTAGAAAGCTGGAATAGTGTAGTCATGGCTATAAGTAACTCTATCCCTAGTTCAAACACTCGTAAGTTTGATGATGTTGTTGGTGTTATTCTTAGTGAGGAAATGTGAAGAAAAAGCACAGGTGAGACATCATGTAATGCATTTACCATGGAGAGTAGAGGGAGACAAAAGGAGAGAGGAAGGATCCTAGGAAATCACAACAAGTCTAAAAAGGGCAAATCCAAGTCTAGATTCAAAAAAATAGAGTGTTGGACCTATAGTAAGAAAGGACATCTGAAGAAAGACTACAGAGCACCAAGGAATAAAGGTGAGAGGCAGCAAGAGACTACTTAGGAATTGAATGTAGCAGGTGATGTGTTACAATATGCTTTGATTCTTTCATTAGATAATACTAGCGATTACTGGGTGGTAGATTCAGGCGATTCATGTCATGCTACACCCCATAGGAAATTATTTCATGATTATGTTCAAGGTGATTTTGGACATGTTTTATTGGGGGATGATAAACCATGTAAAATTGTTGGAAAGGGTAAGGTATGGATTAAGTTAAATAATGGAAGTGAATGGCTGCTAAAAGAAGTAAGGAACATTCCTACTATGAAAAAAAATCTCATATCAACAGGGCAGTTGGGAGAGAGCGGTTGTTTGTCCATGTTTGTAGAAATGTGGTGAAAGATCATTAGTAATAGAAAAAGGAGATAGGGTAGGTAAGTTATATTTATGTCATCATAATACTGATTATTCTATCTATGTAGCTTCCGCATAAATAGGTGCGCCATTGTGGCATCATAGGCTTGGCCACATGAGTGAGAAGGGGATGCATATCCTCCACTCAAGGAAACTGCTTCCAGATTTGAAGTAGGTAAGTTTGGAATTCTATGAGAACTATGTTTATGGAAAACAGAAGAGAGTTACATTTCTTAGGGTTGGGAAACAAAAGAAGAGTGAAAAGTTAGAGCTTGTTCATATAGATGTATGGGGACCATCTCAGGTACAATCTCTTTATGGATTTCATTATTATCAACTAGAAAAACATGGGTTTATTGAATTAGACATAAAAACTTGGTTTTAATCTGATGTGTTTGATACTTTTAAGAAGTTGAAATATTTGGATGAGAATTAGACTAGAAAAAGGTTGAAATGTCTTAGATATGATAATCGAGGTGCATATTGCAGCAAGGATTTTGATAGTTATTGTTCACACAATAGGTTTCATAGAGAGAAGACCGTCCCTGAAACACCACAAGAAAATCGTGTGTCAGAAAGGATGAACAAAATGATCATGGAGCATGAAAGGTGTATGAGATTACATGTAGGGTTTCCCTTAGAGTTTTGGGCTGATGCTGTAAACACTATTGTTTATTTAGTAAACAGAGGGCCTTCAAACGATTTGGATGGTGGGATTCCAGAGGAGGCATGGACAATTAAACAGGTAAAATAATCATTTTTGAGAACTTTTGGTTGTGAAGCATTTGTCCATATTGATCAAGATGATAGAAGAAAGCTTGAAGCTAAATCCAAGAAATGTACCTTTATTGGATATGGGGTTGATGATTTTGGTTATCGCTTATGGGATTTTGAAAATCACAAAATCATTAGGAGTAGAGACGTAGTATTCAATGAAAAGGTTATGTACAAAGATCAGTTGCAAGGAAAGAAAGTGTAAAAGGAAAACACATAATACACAATGCTTGATGAAATCAAATAAAATGAAGTACCAAAGGCACCAGAAAATCAAGAACAATAGTAGGTACCTAAAACTCCTGCAATTGTAAGAAAATCTACCAGGTCAAGTAGACGCCCTGAACAATTCTCTCTTTCACTGTATTATTTATTGATGACTAATTCTTGTGAACCAGAATGTTATGAAGAGGCAATGCAGGTAGAAACTAGAAAAAAGTGGGAGCAAGGCATGAATGAGGAGACGGACTCATTGGTAAGAAACCAGACTTGGGATTTGGTTCAGTGGTCTACAGAAAAAGGGCATTGTAGAATAAATGGGTTTACAGGTTGAAGGAAGAAGATGGAGGAAAGAAGCGGTACAAGGATAGATTCACTGTAAAGGGTTTTTCACAAAATAAATGTATAGACTTTGATGAAATATTTTCTCCTATTGTTAAAACAACTTCAATTAGAACTATTTTAAGTCTAGTGGTGGTAGAATATTTGCATCTCAAACAATTAGATGTAAAAATAGCCTTTCTCCATGGGGATTTTGAGGAAGAGATTTATACGAAGCAGCCACAGGGGTATGAGGTCAAAGGGAAAGATAATTTGGTTTGCAGGTTAAAGAAGATATTGTATGGCCTGAAGAAAGCTCCAAGGAAGTGGTATTTAAAATTTGATAAGTTTATGACAGAACACGGTTGTGATAGATGTCATTCTGACCACTATTTTTATTTCAAGAGGCTATATAACGAAAGATATATTATCTTGTTATTGTATGTGGATGACATTCTTATTGCAGGGTCTAACATGCAGGATATAAATGTGCTCAAAAGAGAACTAGCTAAATCATTTGTGATAAAGGATTTGGGTGTTGCAAAGCAAATCCTTGGTATGAGAATAACATAAGACAGGAAAAATTGCAAATTAGCGTTGTATCAAAGTGAGTACATAGAAAAGGTGTTACAAAGGTTTAGAATGAAGAATGAAAAAATAGTTAGTACACCTTTATCCAACCATTTCAAACTAAGTAAGGAGATGTGTCCAGAGACACAAGAAGAGATAGACTACATGTCTAGGATTCCCTATTCATCAGCAGTTGCAAGCTTGATGTATGGCATGGTGTGCATAAGACTAGATATTGCACATGTAGTGGGAGTTCTGAGCAGGAATATGAATAATCTAGGTAAAGAACATTGGAAAGCAGTGCACTAGAGTCTCAAGTATTTGAGAGGTACCACTTCTCATGCATTATGTTTTGGAGGTTCAGACATTGTTCTACATGGATATGTTGATCCATATATGGTTCGTGATAAAGAAAGTAGGAGGAGCACCATAGGGTATGTGTTTACTATGGGTGGAATAACAGTAAGTTGGATTTCAAAACTGCAACAGGTTGTTGTACTTTCAACAACAGAAGCAGAGTATGTCACTGCTACAGAGGCTAGTAAGTAGATGATTTGGTTGCAGAGGTTCATGGAGGAATTGGGTAAGAAGCAAGAGAATAGCAGGTTGTATAGTGACATCCAGAGTGCCATTCATATTGAAAATAACTCAGTCTTTCATTCAAAGACTAAACATATACATCTCAAGTACTACTTCATAAGATCTATTCTAGATGAAGAACTGTTAAAACTAGAAAAGATACATACTAGCCAGAATCCTGCAGACATGTTGACAAAGGGAGTAACCAGAGATAAAATGAGTTCCTTCTTAGTTTTTGTTGGAATTCAAGCATGAAGGTGAAAATAATAAATTATCCAAGTCCGAGGTCTAGAGCATAGTCCAGGAACTGCAGCAGCGGTGGAGTTGTTCTGGTCAGTCTTCAAGTGGGAGATTGTTGGTTGTGGAGCTTGATATTCTAGATTTAGATATGTTATTTAGTCATGTTTGTACCTGAGGATTACTGAATACTCATTCCCCAACTTTGGGGTTGGGGGGCGAAACCCCTAATAAATTTTTTTGGGATGTTTGTTGGCCAACAGTTTTTTGGATGCATGGTATTGGGTTAACCGTAGTATTTTTCCATGGGATTTCCCCTATAAAAGAAAAGCATTGTAATACAATTGTGTATGGTATGGTATTGTATTGTAAACAATATCTGTGATTGTGTGAGAGAGATTGTGAGAGTCTGAAGAGGAAGTGCAGCAGAGTTGCTGTAGGTTGTATCCCTTCATCTTTCTAGATACTAATAAAAGGAATGGAAATTTCTATGTGGACATAGCCCATCTCTTGGGTCAACCACATTATATCTGTGTCTCTCTGTAATGTGTTAAATGTGTTTTAGCATCTTGTTTAATGATTTAACTGTATATATGTTATTTCTCTGCAGTATTGTTTTTAACAATTGGAAGGGTAAAAGAACTAATAAATTTGAACAAAGACAAAAAGGTTTTAATCCCAATAGAAGTTTCAGAAATAAATCCTGAAACCATTCTAAGAATAGTTATCAAGGAATGTATTTTGAAAGTAAAACATGTTGACAAATTTGGGTTATAGTTGTCATTGATGGAAACGTTTCTTATGAAGTACAAAGGATAATAAAAAAGATACCATGGAAGAGTTAATGTAGATTTAATGCAACATAAGTTAAAGTAAAGACAAAATGGAACAATGATGAGGTAGCATAGATGAAGGTAGTGATGACATGGCACGATGATGAGGTGGCATAATTATCTGCATGAGATCTAATGAATGAGGATCAATTTTTGTATAATCTGCAAAGACAGAATGCAGACCCACATTAGTTCTATAATGGAAGTTCAAGGAGCGACCCACACTAGATATGATGGTGAAGATCAAGTTTACATTATTTCTAGAATGGATGGTTAGGAAGCGACCCACACTAGATTTGACGGTTAAGGATTAATTCCGACAGTTAGGCGGAAAATCCAAATTTTTGCAAAAGATCAAGATCAGATGACTGATATTAGTTCCGTTAAAAGAGATCGACAGTGCAGAAGAAAAATGTGGAAATGGAATTGCAGAAGTAACGTTTAACTATTTTATGAACCCGCAACTCGTAATATGGAAGATCGAAGGTCAGGAAAGACTTTGCAAAAGATTGTTGGTGCGAAATAAATCTTGCGGCAAGGAGCTTGCAAAAATAAGCTTGCAGAAAGGAGCTTGCAGAAAGGAAAAAGAGGACATTCAACATCCCGGATCCCGCAATATGGATATCAATGGTCAAGAAAACTCCCGACGAAGATCAACGGTGGGAAATCGCTGAAACATAATCTTGGTGTGGAAAGGAAATTTTGAGGTGGGAATTGATGGTTAGATCGACGATCTGGAATGAATTAGAGATAGGATCCATGAATCTAATTGGATTAGGAAGTTGATCATGCGGAAATAAGTTTGGCAGTGCGAAAGCACCTACAATCGTTGGACAGAGGTGGGGAAATGGTTTCCAAGTTGTGGAAATGATTTCTAGGGTGCAGGATCATTGGAAGAACATGAAAGGATGTTCCAAAAGGTGTGATCTTCAAATCCAGAAGGGTACAATAGTGAAAGGTTTGTTTTTTCATCTTGAAGAGACGCAATTGTTGGAAGAAGCTTAAACGTTGAGAAGTATTTAAGCAACGACCTCAGTAAGAAGGAAGAAATCCCTGCAGTTCAAATTATATGATCAAAATCAAAGACCAGTGGGTGTGATAGAATTCAGTGGGAGAGAAATCATGAGAAACATAACAGGGTGGTAGGGTGATCCTAGGGTAGGAAACAGACCTATAGGGGTTTTTTACCTCCTTTCAGTTGTATCTAATAAACCAGGAGGTTGTAGCCTCCTTCCAATTAGCATTGGTAAATAGGGTGTTGTAGCATCCTTTTAGTCATAGCTAATAAACCAGGGGGTCGTAGCCTCCTTCCAATTGGTATTGGTAAATAAGGTGAAATACCATCCTTGTCTGTAGAAGAAAGAAAAACTATTTGTAAATAACAATTTTGCAGTATTGGGATGTATTTATGGTTTACCCTATTGGGACTCCACGTTAAAATTGCATTTTTTGTATTCTTGTTGTTATGTGTTTCTAATGATATATTTAAAAGTGGTTAAAATAGTAAAAAGAAAACAATACTGATTCACCCCCCCCCTCTCGATATTGACCAATAAACCAACAATTGGTATCATATCAGGTTACTTCAGCGTAGTTTAACCACTGGAAGGTAAATCCTTTATATAACCACTATGGATCAATAAGAAGGATTGGCCACTAACATATATCCACTATTTACAAGAGAAAACTATGCATAATGGAGTGTAAGAATGAGGTGTCATTTGATGTCCCTAGGATGGAAGGTTTGGGAAACAACTGAAAAAGAACATAACATAGGAAACCTATACCCTACAGACACAATTGAACTAGGTGAATATTAAGGCAATTCCAAATCTCTAAATGGAATCTTGAGTGGATTAACAAACACTGTGTTTACTAAGGTTATGCAATGCACTTATGCCAAACAAGCCTGGGATAAATTGAAGATTATCTATGAAGGAGAATCTAAGGTCAAAGAATCCAATTTGTATACATATAAAGGTCAATTTGAAAGTCTTAAAATGAAAGAAGAAGAGAATGTTGGTGAATACTTTCTTCGTGTGGATGAATTTGTTAATGCAATCAGAGGGCTTGGAGGAAAATTAAAAGAAAAGGAAGTAGTAAGAAAGGTACTAAGAACATTACCAATGAAATATGACCCAAAGGTATCCACCTTAGAAGAACGAGATGATCTTAAAAAGGTAACAATAGATGAGTTACATGGAATTCTGATTGCATATGAAATGAGAATAGGACAAAATGGATCTTCAAGGAAAGAAGCAGCTTTTAAAGTCTCTTCCAAAAATCAATCAGTGAATCTAAATGATGAGGAATCCCTCTTTGTAAGTAAACTTAATAAAGGCACTGAGAAATATAAAGGTAAGCTACCCTTGAAATGTTTTAACTGTGGAAGGATTGGACATTTTTCCCTTAAGTGTTCCTACCCATAACAAGAGGAGAGTGACCATGAAGAATCTTGTTGTCATAAGGGTAAGAACAAGTTTAAAGAAAAAAAGGAAGAACTTATATTCCAAGGAAGAAAGTGAATATGAGAAGATGAGTGAAGGTGAGAAGATGAGTGAAGATGAAGAAATCCTATTTATAGGAACAACAAACTTAGATGAGGAATCAAAAGTGGTCATAGAAGCTGAATACATGGCTGTTGTAGATGAAATTGAAAGATGTAGGAAAAGAAACAAAGTTTTGAAAGAGAAACTGTCTAAATACCAAGAAGAGACAAATCAGATTATTACTGATTTGAGAAACCAACTTCAATAGGCCAAGAAGAGTGAGGAAGATCCAGTAGTTATTCTTAGGAAGAGAATTCAAGATTCTGAACAACTTGAGAAATAAATTGCTCAAATTAGAGAAGGGGTTGATGAAAAATTCATCAAATCTAAGTTTAAAAAAAAATAAAAGATTCTAGATGAAATTCTACACAGTAAAAAATCATACAGTGACATATCTGGTTTGGAGTTCATTAAAGAAAAGAACCAAGAGAGTTTCCTACTCACTAATCCGAGAGGAAGTACAAAGAGCTACGCTGAAGTACTGAAGAGTCCTATTAAAAAGGAAAAGTGAAAATTATATGCTTTATCTTTTCATGACAAAGACAGAACTCATGAGGAGCTCAAGAGACAAGTAATAAATAGAAATCATAAAATATTTCTGGGTCATTGATATTCCTGTAATAACTTTGGTCATAAAGCCCTGAAATCCAAGGATTATGAAAAAGGTCATGAGTACAAGAAGAATGCAAATAAAAAGATGAAGGTAATGAATCATAACTAGTTTGGACTTCTCCAAAGGTTTGATATAGAGTGTTACAAATGTAATAACTTTGGACACTTGGCTAGGAATTGTAAACTGAAATGTGATGCTTTGATAGAAGTTTAGAGATAGTGGAAGAAAATGGCAGTTAGGAAATAGAGAGACTAAATTCCTTTTGCAGATAAAGAAAAATTTCATGGTTATTGTCATTACTGTCATAAGTTTGGTCACAAGGTGGCTGACTGCAGAGTTAGGGGAGAAAATCGAAGGATTAAAAGGGAATATGACACCAACGCAGAACATGGTGAAGTACACGTAAATAATACACCTCCTGAAAAGGTGTAGATAAAAGAATTAGAAGCACAAGAAGAAACACAACTTTCAGTCATTAATGAAGTCTTAGTAGTTGATGGTGAGAATAATGAGGTCATAAATAAAAATGACACTCATCATGAGGGAAATTTACTTAGCGATGTAGAAGAATATAGCGATAAAGATGAAGGTGATGAAGAAGGATATAGTGATGACTATGGGATCTTTTTCTGAAAAGGTCTCTTGTGATTTAAAGAAAACCCTGAAAATGACATGAGAAGGAATCTTATACTCAGGGGGAGTTAAAGTCAGAAAATTCCAATTGGTATCTAAGAAAAAATTCAATTGGTATCTAATGTTGAAGTATATTGAAATCTTCAAAGATGATGGGTGATCAAGGTTGGTGTATGGATGACATAAGAGAAAGTATGAAGTAATGTGATAACAACAAAATGTGAGAGTCATGAATACCATGATGTCTGCAATAAAATGGAAGATAAAGATGATTATGTTCACTTAGTATTTGAATTCATGACACATAAAAATTGTTGACAGTAGAAGAAAAATCAAGTCTAAAAGAAATTAAAAATTTAGTCTATTTATAAGGTAGTAGGATGAGTTCAACATTGACAAAGGAAAAGGTTGAGGTTATGAGTCTTTGTGTCTGAGATAGTGAGACCAGAGAAACTATGTAATAATATGAATTAATCTCTGTGTTGTGGATCTGAAGTTATGGGTCTCTGGACAGTTGATAATATAGATCTAAAATCCAAAATAATCCAGTAGTATATGATAGGTTTTTTGTTTTTTGCATAGGCATAAGGAATTCTAGAAAAAGCAGAAGCTAGTTAACTTACAGGTAGAATAGACCATTAGATATGGCAGCAGGTACAAATTTAAAAAAAAGGAAACATGTATCCTAGAACAGAAAATGTTGAGTGTTGAAAAAATGTTGAGTGTAAACTCTGTCACAAAAATGTTGACAAAGGAGAAGAAGTACAGTGACAGGGGGAGTCCATGGATCTATCAGTTAAGGTATCATCCAAGAACCTATTGCAAGAAAGGAAGTGTTAAGATAAATGATAATATGTTGATTAAAAAACACAGTTTAGTTAACAAAGGGGAGACATGATCACAGGGGGAGATTGATATCTTTAAGTTAAGGATTTTAAAAATGAGAAGACAAATAGTTGTTTCTGGTTAAATTTCAGTGTGAAAAGAAGAAAAAATGAGGGATAATGTAGATCCGATCTGGTAATATCTCATTATGTGGTTAATGAACCTCGGTTATGGTTTCAAAATTGTATTAGCTACCACAATTGGTTTTATAGGAAGTATATACTTAGGGGGAGTAAATATTAGAACACTGTGATTGGTATCAGAATTTTGGTGTCAAAGGAAAACAAAATTGTAGTCTGTTGGTTAGGGTAGTTACAGAAAGGACAAACAAGATATCCTTTGTCATTGTTGTCAAAGGGGGAGTAAAGTTTAGGTGTTTCCATCAATGCCAAAGGGGAAGATTGTAAATGAATTTGGGTTATAGTTGTCATTGATGGAAAAGTTGCGTATGAAGTACAAAGGATAAGCAAAAATACACCATGGAAGAGTGAACAAAGCATACGTCAAAGTAAATACATAATGGCACAATGATGAGGTGGCATAGTTATCTGCATGAGATCCGATGAATGAGGATGAGTTTTTTTATAATCCGCAAAGACAGAATGTAGATCCACATTATTTCTAGAATGGATGGTCAGGGAGTGACCCACACTAGATATGATGAGGAAGATGAAGTTTACATTAGTTCTAGAATGGACAGTTAGGGAGCGACCTACACTAGATCCGGCGGTTAAGGATTAATTCCAATAGTTAGGAGGAAAATCCAAACTTACGGAAAATATCAAGATCGGACGACTGGCATTAGTTCCATTAAAAGAGATCGACGGTGTAGAAGAAAAATGTGGAAAGGGAATTGTGGAAGTAATGTTCAATGATTTTATGAACCCGCAACCCATAATCCAGAAGATCGAAGGTCTGGAAATACTCCTTAAAATATCATCGGTATAGAAGAAAGATTGCAGAAAGGAGCTTGTAGAAAGAAGCTTTCGGAAAGGAGATTGCGAAAAGAAGATTGTGAAAAGGATTTTGTGAAAAGGAAAAACTGGATAGTTGACATCCCGCATCCCGCATCCCGCAATCTGGAGATCAATGGTTAGGAAAACACCCAATGAAGATCAACGGTGGGAAATCACTGAAACATAATATTGCTGTGGAAAGGCAATTTTGTGTTGGAAGTTGATGGTTAGATCGATGGTTTGGAATGACTTAGATATAGAATCAATGACACTTATTGGATCAGGAAGTTGATCATACGGAAAGAAGTTTGGTAGTGTGAAAGCACCTGCAAACATTGGACACAGGTGTGGAAATGGTTTCCAAGATGTGGAA
The DNA here is from genome assembly GCA_001517045.1 of Pseudotsuga menziesii. NCBI lineage: Eukaryota > Viridiplantae > Streptophyta > Pinopsida > Pinales > Pinaceae > Pseudotsuga > Pseudotsuga menziesii. The sequence continues at coordinate 319,170 of LPNX010932123.1, forward strand.
ATGATTTTTGAGGTGCAGGATGAATGGAAGGACATGAAAAGACATTATGGAAGGTCTGATATTCATATCTGGAAGGGCACAATAGTGAAAGGTGTGTTTGTTTAGTTTGAAGAGATGCAACTGTTGGAAGAAGCTTAAATGCTAGGAAGTATTTAAGCAGCGGCCTGAGTAAGAAGGAATATGTCTCTGCAGTTCAAATTGTATGGTCGGAATGAGAGACCAGCAGGTGTGACAAAATTCAATGGGAGAGAAATGATGAGAAACATAACCAGGTGGAAGGGTGGCGCTAGGGTAGGAAACATGCATGTAGGGGGTTGTTTCATCCTTTCAGTTGTAGCTAATAAACCAGGGGGTTGTAGCCTCCTTCAAATTGGCATTGATAAATAGGGTGTTGCAGCATCCTTTTAGTCATAGCTGATAAACCAAGGGGTCATAGCCTCCTTCCAATTGGTATTGGTAAACAGGGTTTAATACCATCCTTGTTTGTAGAAGCAGGAAAAACTATTTGTAAATAACAATGTTGCAGTAATAGGACGTATTGGTGGTTTACCCTATTGGGATTCCATGTTAAAATTGTGTTATGTGTATTCTTGTTGTTATGTGTTTCTAATGATAGATTTAAAAGTGGTTAAAATAGTAAAAATATAACAATATTGATTCACCCCCCCCCCCTCTCAGTATTAACCAATAAACCAACAAAACATAGCAGAATTTTAAAGCACCAAAAAGTAGAGACATGCCTAATAATTATGTTAAAAATAATGAATAAAAAGAACCTGTAAAATGCTGGGAATGTTAGGGACCTCATTATGCAAAGGACTGTCAAAACAGAAAGAGGAATTTCAGCAATGTGCATATGATTCAAGAAGAAGAAATTGTTGGTGACGTAGCAAATGAAATGCCTAGAATTAATGCATCCTTGGAGAATCGACAGGATGATCACCAAACATCCATGGTGGAAATAGAATGTATGATATAGAACAAGCCTATTTCTATTTTGATAGAGGGCCCAGGTGCTAGCTTAAGCTATGTGTCACATAGTATACCAAAAAGATGTAATTTGTGTTTCAAAAAGTTTGAAAAATTCTAGTTGGTTCAGTTAGCTACAAGAACCAAAAGAAAGTTAGTTAGCTAGGTTAAAAATTGTGAAATGTTTATGAGTCAGTTCAGAACTCAAGTGAAATTAAATGTATTACTGTTAGGGTCATATTATGTTCTAATAGGTATGGATTGGCTATAAAAACACAAAGTAGTTTAAAATTGTTTTGAGAAAACATTTGCATTCTTAAATGATAAAGGTGAATCAGTTACAGTCAAAGGGATACCTAGAAAAGTTTTCGTTAGACAATTTTCAACTTTACAAATGAAAAAGTCTTTACGGAAAGGTTGTAAAGTTTTTGTGTGCATGTAATGAATGATGAACACACACATGAATAAATAAGATACATTAAAATTTGATGATATACCAATCTTAAAATAATTTTTAGATGTATTCCTGGAAGAGATTCCAGGATTATCTCCGAAGAGAGAATTAGATTTTACTATTGAATTAGTACCAGGATCTACACCTAATTCAAAGGATCCTTATCAGATGAACATATTAGAACTCAATGAATCAAAATTACAACTAGAAGAGCTGATAGATAAGAACTGCATAATACCAAGTGTATCCATGTGGGTCGCACCTGTATTATTTGTTAAAAGGAAATATGGTACCTTACATCTATGTATAGATTATCATGAGTTAAAAAATATGACAATTAAAAACAAATATCCATTTCCCCGCATAGACGATCTATTTGATCAGATAAGCAGAGCAACGATATTATCAAAAATAGATTTGAGTTCTGGATATCCTCAAGTAAAAATTAAAGATGAAGATATTTTTAAAACTGCATCTGGAACCCGATACAAGCATTATGAGTTTGTAGTTATGCCATTTGGGATAATGAATAGTCCAACAACTTTTATGTGTTTAATGAACAGTGTCTCAAGTAAGTACTTGGATAAATTCATAGTTGTCTTCATATATGCCATATTAATTTATTCAAAAACAAAAGAAGAACATGTTGAACACTTACAGATAATATTACAAGTTCTAAGAGAACATAAATTGTATGCCAAATTTAGTAAATGCAAATTCTTTAAAGACAAAATACAGAATCTAGGTCATGTGATATCCAAGGAAGGGATATCAGTAGATCCTGATAAGATAAGAGAAATTATTTAATTCCATATTCCTAAATACGTATCATATTTACGATCATTCATGGGGATTATAGGTTATTATCAAAAATTCATAGAAGGATTCTCGAAGACTGTGAATCCCATAACATCCTTAGAGAAAAAGGGAAAAATATTTGTATTGGATCTAAAGTCTGAAGAATGTTTTAATAAGTTCAAGTAATTGTTAACTACTACACCTATATTGAAAATAACAGATCCAAAAAAGTACTTTGTTGTGTGCACTGATGCATGCAATGAGGGTTTGGGTGGAGCATTAACACAAGAAGGTCACGTAATAGTGTATGAGTCAAGAAAGTTAAAAACAAATGAAAATAATTATGCTACTTATGATTTAGAGTTGGATGCCATAAAAGATGCTTTGAAAATGTGGTGCCATCATTTAATCGGTAGAATATTTTTATTAATGTCTAATAACATAATCTTGAAATACTTGTTTGATCAACCAAATCTGAATGCAAGGAAAGTCATATGGTTATCTTTCCTTTGCAAATATGATTTTGAGATAAAACATATGAAAGGAAAGGAAAATAAGGTGGTTGATTCCTTATTAGGAATGCAAGATTGAATTTTGTAGTCGCCATTAGTAGCTACAAAACAGAATTGGATGATAACATGGAATATGGAGTAAAAATGGACAAAGAATATCAAAATCTAAGAGAAAAAGTTACAGAAAATTATTCTGAAAATGTAAAAACATATTTTAGTTTGAATGAAAAATGCTTAACGTTGTATAAAAATAGATTAAATGTACCTAATGTACCAGAAATTAAATTGTTGGTTTTAAACGAAGTGCATAAAATTCCTTATTGAGGACATTCGAGTTATCAGAAGATGATAAAAATGCTAAGAAAATATTTTTATTGGCCTAATATGAAGAATGAATTCACTAAATACATGGCTAGGTGTATAGAATGTCAGTGGGTTAAGGTTGAGCATCGACACCCAACAGGTTTATTGCAACCATTACCAATTCCATATTGGAAATGGAAAGTTATTAGTCTTGATTTCATAAGAGGACTGCCTAAAAATCAAAAGAAAAACGATTATGTAATAGTAGTGGTAGACAAAATTAGCAAGGGAGCTCATTTTATACCTTCTAAAACTACTTATAAGGATGCTAACATTGCTGATATTTTTATGAAGGAAATTTTTTCGTTTGCATGGAAATCCTAAGGTAATAATCTCAAATAGTGATCTTAAATTTAGTGGTAATTTTTAGAATTCATTGTTTAAAGGAATATATACTAAATTAAATTTCAGTGTTGCTTATCATCCGCAAACAGATGGACAAATTGAAAGAGTAAATCAAGTTCAAGAGGATATGTCAGGGATGTATGTTAGATATCATCCAAAGAAATGAGAATATTATTTGCACTTATATCATTTTTCATATAATAATTAGTATCAGGATTCAGCTAAACTTAGTCCTTTTGAAATACTGTATGGTAGGAAATGTAATACTCCCATTTCATGGATTAATCGAGTTGATAGATTGATGTTAGGACCTGACTTGTTAAAATAAATGGAACTAACAGTGAAACAGGTACAAAGCAATCTAAAAATTGCACAAGACATACAAAAGAGTCACATGGACCTTAAAAGAACTCATAATGAATTCCAAGTACGTGAACATGTATTTGTCAAAGTAAAACCCAGAAAAAAAGTCCTTTAAGTTGCGGAGTTATGCTAAATTAGCTCCCAGGTATTGTGAATCATTTGAGATATTATCAAGAGTTGGACCGGTGGCTTATCATTTATCTTTTCCACCTAATCTTAGAATACATAACGTATTTCATATATCTATATTGAAAAAGTATTGCATGATGCTACTCATGTAATCTATTTGAATGTGATTCAGGTAGAACCCGAAGGATATTTTCAGGTGGAACCGGATTGTATCATCAACAAGAGGGAAAGTTTTCTTTGGAATTGCACCATTGGACAGGTAAAGGTGCAATGGAAGCACCTTATTCCATATGAATCATCCTAAGAATTTGAGATCCATATCTGCGAGGCATATCCAATTTTGTTACAGGAAGACTCAGGTGATACTGAAGAAACATCGACGACAATGTTGAACTTAAGCGGGGTTTTTTGTAACCCATCTAGAACTGAAAAACATTTTATTTGAGAAAAAATTAATTTAAAATATATTGTAAATTTTTATTTTTTTGACCAACGATTGTCAAACATGACTATAATTGAATATTTTATTTATTTAAATAATTAAAAGAGGAGACACCTATCCAAAGAAGATTGTTGAAGAGTGTTCACTTATCCACTAGGAGGAATGATCTATTGTAGAAGGACAAATGACAAGTGGCAACAATATTCACTTTCTAGCTATTGCAGGAGGAAATATCCCTATACTTGTGGGCATGTTCCCTAGATAAAGGGGCTGAGCAGGTGGCTAATTTAATTGCAAAACTGATCCAAAGACCTAGGAAAGCTTATATATACCATTGAATGAGAAGGAGGCTCAATACATTCTAAGTGATTAGAGCCTTGTGATTTTTCTTGAAAGTTAAAAGTTAGGCACACAAGAGGAATTCGATGAGGGGATAGCTAAAGTGATTTTCTCAGAGTTAAGTCTGCAAGTGAGGCTGTTAAGTTACAGAGATTACTGTGTAGGATTCTACATAGCATATTCATCCTGGTGGTTTAGTGAACAGTCTCAGGAGTCATAAAGAAAGTAATATTGGTTGCTTCTGTAATGTCCCCATATTTAATAATTGCATAGCAGGACAATTCCATCAATCCTACTAGTTCCCTAGGTTGGATGGAAACATTGGAAAGTTAATAAGGGAGATAATAAATGGTGTTTAGACATTAGAATGAATAAATATTTATTTAATGGATTTAATTAAATGAATTAAAGTGAAAAATTAAATGGTTATGGATAATGGACACACATGGATACTATGGGGCCCACTCAAGCTAGAATTCCTATGTTAAATGGCATCCTCCTCTTGCAATATCGAATCTATGGGAAGCCTAATGTTTTTGGATGGATTTTAAGGTTAATATACTTGTCCATATACTTCATAGGTCGAATTTGGGATGAATTGTAACTTACATGGGGAGAGGAAGATCCAAATGGGAGTTTCATGGACACTTGGCTAGATTCCCCTTACATTTATGACATCTATGACACCAATGATGGAGATTATATGATAGTTATGAAATAAGTCAGATATGAAGGTTGACATATGACATATATGACATGTCATATTGAAATATACCATCCAATAGAGCTCTCATGTGATTTTGGTAATCTCAATGGGATCCTACTCAAATTTGGGGAAGGTGGAAGGCTAAGAAAGAGGGGACACATGTCAATTCATGAGCACACACCCTAGTTCGACTTGGAATGAGATTTTGGATGGGTTGGGAACCATAGAAGGCTAAGGAATTTTATAAAATATAGGAAGTAACCAAGATAATATCTTTTGATCATTTGAGAAATTGTCATTTGTGAATTGTGAGAGCTAGTGGATGACTAGTTTTCTTTCCTTAGCCAATTTTGAGGGTGAAAGATTCCCATCCAAGTTGGTGTTTGGAGAGGCCAATTATGTCTTTCATGGAGATTTAATTGATTCTTTTTTTCAGGTGTGAGATACAGGAAATCATTTGGATTATTCTATTGCATCACTCTCTCTCAACTATTTCCCATTTTCACACCATATTCATGCCAATGGAGGGATTGTGCTTTGGGTGAGATATTGATCTCTTTGGGGAAGATTATAATGCCCATTATCTGATGTTCTAATTTATATTCTCTTTATTTCATGTTCATAATACTCTCAGGTCGAAATACCCAAAATAATTCATGAAAAAATGTTGAACAATGAAGAAATAGTGTCACTTCCCCACTATCTTGTTGTGAACCATTGTAATGTTGATGATTTCGAATTGGGAGAGAATTTAATTTACAATTTATGATTGTAATCCATTCAAAATTATATTTTCTTCATTATAAAAATTTTCAAGTCGAAATTCCCAAGATTTGTATGTCAAAATGACTTTTAATGAGCAAACAATGACCATTTCCACTCTATTTTGATATATGCCATGGTAATGATTATTAATTCTAATGGAGGAATGTATCTATGATAAATGTATGATTAATAGAATATAATTAATGTTTATTTCAAGTATCATTTTCATTACTTAAGCATTGGAATCCATTTTACTCATCTTTATTGCATTGGGAGAAGATTTGGTGCATTTTCCCCAAGGGTCCAAATTGTGATTTGGTAGCTGTTTTGGAAAGAGTCATAAAAGCATGTATAAAATGAAACATGATGCATATTAAAATATCTAAAAATTAACCCAATCATCCCCTTCCTTTTTTCAACAATTGGAGTGATTCTGGGATCATTTGAGAAGCCATTTCCGGAAATTACCCAGGGGGAATTGGAGCCCCAATTTGCTAGTAAAGAGTCCTACTTTGAACAAAACATTAAAAAAGTTTGAAGAAGTAATTGGGGGGTTAAAAAAAATACCTGAAAATAATATTTAAGTTATATTATCATTCATCTATATTCAGATAAAAATTGGAAGCATTTGCGTCAATTTAGAGGTCTAGACATCAAAACTAGTCAAGGTTCGAAATTGGGGAAAAAAGTGGAAAAATTGGTCCTTTAATAAAATTTTGAAATTGGGAAATTACAGTGGTATCAGAGCATGATCTTGGAACCTGATGTGGTATGATATTTATTAGTGCAATAATTCAGGTACCACCATTATATATTGAAACCAAAAGTGTTTTTTTTAAGTGGAAAAAACAAAAGTAGGAGAAGAAGGCAATTGTTTGGGGAAACTATGACTAGGGATGGAAAGGGAACCTCATATGATGGTGAGGAGATAATAAAAAACATGGAAAATATCCTTGAATACATGACCAAGAATATTGTTAAAGGATTTGAAGTTTTGGCTATCCAAAGTTGGAAAAAATATATTGATTTTAAGAAAAGCAAGGGGAAAATGCATCAGATTGCTTGAAGGAGCAAAAGATGAAGACCCATGAACCACCTAGTTCTGAAATAGGTGAAGTATAAGAATTAGTACATGAAGAGGATATAAACTCACTCCCAAGTGACTCTAAAAACTATGAAGAGACATCACATAAGTATGAATAAGTTTCTATTGAAAATACTAATGATCATTTTGAGACACATTCTACATTGGATATGAAACAAAGAGCATATATTGATGGATGCTTGAACTATGAAGGAGTACCTACTATTGGGTGCTCATGCCTCTATGTCGGTGACATAGAGATAAATTTTTAAAGTGTTTTTGCAAGACAAACTTCCATTAAACATGAAAATTAAGACCTTGTAGTAGTTGAAGAAGAAACAAGATCAAATTCCCCATCACCACTTGAGCTTCATGAAGTTGCTCCAAGCAAGAAGGACGAAGATGAGGAGATTCATTTGCAAGAGCCTCATTTTATTGAAGGGTCCTTAAATATGAATGAAAATAATATCCAAGAGGCCCTTAGAATAATACATGACACTAAAGCATTGGTGTCAAATTCTTGTTGGAAAATTTCTTCATTGGAGGATCCATCCTTCCTTGAAGACATGGAGAAGATTCAAAGAGAAATGTGCAACATTGAAGGTAATTTCATGTCTTTTATTTTTGATAGAAACAATTTTGTTGAGCTTAACAAATTTTTACATGATACATACTTGAAGAATAATGAGGATAATCATAAGCTTACAATTAAAAAGGAGCAACTTCTTGAAAAGTTGCAAGACACTTTTTTTTCCTCCTATGTTTCAGATTTTCAAATGGTAGATTGTTTGGAGGATTCTCATGACATGGTGGATCATGATAAATGTGGAACTTTGAATGTTCTTGATGTGTTTGAAGATTAAATTGAAGAGATCCAAACACTTGATGTGGTGGAAGAGGAACTTGAATTGTCTCGTGATGAAGGTTATGGAATTTTTAAAGAAGAGCATGATTCCTCTACATTGGAACCAATCTATGACAAAGGTTTCACACTTTTGAAGGAGATGCATGATAATACCAATATGGAACCATCCCATGATGAAAATTTTGACCTTTTTGATCATTTGGGTGAGTTAGTTCATTCTCCTACATCCTATAATTCCATGCTTTGCAGCATTAGTCTCAATGAACTATGGGTGAAAGGGTTCTTTTTTATGGTGCCACATGAGTATGGAACTCCTAGATTTACTTTTTATGATGACATGGTTGGAGCACACTATTATTCACATTTTCAGCAGCATACTTTATTGCTTTATGATGATGCATATCTACATGCATTCACCTATGATATGCATTTGAGTCACTTGAAGACTCATGGTTTTTCTTGCTCAACACTTGGTTCATTTGATGTTGGAGGAACTTCATCGGACACTTGGGTGAAGAGGGATATGATTGAGTAACACTATTATTGGCATCAACATTGTATTTTATTTCATGATGATATACATATTCATGGGTGTATTGATGAGACTTCTTTGACCCAATTGAAGTCTTCATGTTTTCCTTGCTCCTTATTTGGTTCAGATTTTGGTGGAGGTTCTTCATTCACTTCTTGGATGAAAGAACAAATGGCTGATTATATTGATGCACATTATATATTTTTGGAGAAGAATTATGGGAAATGGGATCCTCACCTATGTCATTGGAGAATATTTTAGTGGTCATTCTATGCTTGTGTGTATGGGCCACATGGTGATCTACTTGGATGTACAAGCACTTTCATGATTCTTTGATGAGGTACCTTCTAGATGCACATTTGTATCAAGTTGTTGTGTACTTTTTATATCTATATTTTATACTCATTATGTTTGTAAGGGTGCAATACCAGAAATGGGATCCTGGAATTGCTTTGTTTCATCTCACTTGGCGTAGCAGTTCAATTGTTGGTTTGAGAAAGAAAACCAACCTTCAGTTGTTTGAGTTCATCTTTGCATAACAATGTTCGTGTTTCCTATGTGGAGTAAATTTAGAGAGATGGATTCAATTTTCACATTCTTGGTGTTCATGGAGTCTCATCATATTCATTTCAGACCATCCATGTATCAGGATCATATGGGACCCTGGGATCATTTTTGGTCTCATTGGTTTCAATTTTGGGCGAAGCATTGCAGATTTATTCACCACTTGAGAAGATTATTGTAATGAGAGTAGTGCAGCAACAAGCATGGTGGTTCCTCTGATATTTTATTGGAATATTAAGCAATTCCAAGTTTGGTAACTTAGTACCAAGTTCAAAGAATTATACATAAGCAAAAAAGGGGTGAAAGGTCATAAAAGGTTTCCAAAATATGGAGGTAAACATTAATTGCAGAAAGTTGGTTTTATGTATTTGATTAATCCTTTTGGTATTAGTGGTGATGTTACAGGATATATCAATATGCACAATCCAAATATATTTACTTTTTGGAACACAAAATTGCATTACATGAGTTCCACTACTAAATTGTAGCTAAAGAAAATTAATGAGCAGAACCATAACATAGCACTTGGTGCAAAGGAATCAGTACCAAATGAGGATTAATTGGGAATATGAAATAATATTGCAGAATACAAATATTAAAATGATTTAGGACAATAAATATTGGGTGGGGAGGACTGTAATGTCCCCATTTTTAATAATTGCATAGCAGGACAATTCCATCAATCCTACTAGTTCCCTAGGTTGGGTAGAAACATTGGGAAGTTAATAAAGAAGATCATAAATGGTTTTTAAACATTATAAAGAATAAATATTTATTTAATGGAGTTAATTAAATGAATTCAAGTGAAAAATAAAATGGCTATGGAGAATGGAGACACGTGGAGACTATGGGGCCCACTCAAGCTAGAATTCCCATGTTAAATGACATCCTCCTCTTGCAATCTCGAATCTATGGCAAGCCTAATGTTTTTGGATGGATTATAAGGTTAATATACTTGTTCATATACTTCATAGGTCTAATTTGGGATGAATTGTAACTTACATGGGGAGAGGAAGATCCAAATTGGAGTTTCATGGACACTTGGCTAGATTCCCCTTATATTTATGACATCTATGACACCAATAATGGAGATTCTATGATAGTTATGAAACAAGTCATATATGAAGGATGAAATATGACATATATGCACCATATATGACATGCCAGGTCGAAATATACCATCCAAGAGATCTTTCATGTGATTTTGGGAAGCTCAATGGGCTCTTACTCAAATTTGGGGAAGGTGGAAGGATAGGAAAGAGGGGACACATGTCAATTCATGAGAAGACACCCTAATTAGAATTGGATTGAGTTTCTAGATGGATTGGGAACTTCAGAAGGATAATGAAGTTTATAAAATACAGGAAGCAACCAAGAGAATATATTTTGATAATTTGAGAAATGGTCAATTGTGAATTATGAGAGTTAGTGGATGACTAGTTTTCTTGCCTTAGTCAATTTCGAGGGTGAAAGATTCCCATCCAAGTTGGTTTTTGGAGAGCCCACTCAAGTATTTCATGGAGATTTAATGCAGTATTATTTGCAGGTGTAATCTACAGGAAATCATGTGGATTTTTTTTTTTGCAGCACTCTCTCTCAACTATTTCCAGTTTTCACACCATATTCATGGTGATGGAGGTGTTATCACTAAACGATGTTCCTTAGCTGTTGGAACAAAATGGCTAGTGAAATATTAATGATGTGAAAAAAACTGGATAAGTATGAGAGTTCATGAACATGTAAATATGATAGAGATCAGGTAAATATGACATAGGAAATTGCTGCAGCAGATGTATAAATGTAACATGCTGTAATAGAAAGATTAGCGAGTGTGAAATTATATAAAAAGTAAGCTAATCCCATTCCATATCCTTAATAAACATGCATATTAACTCATAAGAATTATGGTATGGATGCATAAGAACCATACATAGAAATAAATCATGAACAACACATAATTTATCAATTCATAATAAAACAGAATAGTGCTCATCTCGACTGTAATCACTCCAAAGATTCTCTTCATATTAAGGGAACAATAAATACATGTCTATAAAATAATAAAAAATATCAGTCTGGTCTCTAATTACATTCTTAGCCTTCTCGGCTAGTACATTTTTCTCTCCCTGCAACAGTCAACTTCAGCTTGCTTATATAAGCAAATAAAATGAGATTTGAAATTTAATTCAATCCCTGTAATGGAAGTCATGATCCACTTTTGTTGGTTCCAATATTCTTCCACGATCTGATACCCTTTGGAGATAAACTGGTGATCGAAATCTGGACGCCCAATTTTTCTCCCTTAATCCCAACAAAATTCATTAGATTCTCGATGTCTAAGAGTCTTGAAATAATAAACATGATTTGCAGAATAGACATAGAAAATTAAGGTTTCTCTTTTAACCCATGCAATATGACAAGTAGAGCGATCCATGACTTTAGGAAATCTTGTACTTTGGCGATATCTCCTTCTTTTCTCTCTAGTGTGTTATCATAGGGAACCAAGGATCTTTCATACTGGCATTTCTCTCTTTTTCCACCTATAAAGGAAACTTTTTGTTCAACCACCTTATCTACACATTAAGATTTGATAAAATGATTTTTCCAAGAAAGATGGAGCAGTTCCGAATGAGATCTCATTTATGGTGATGAAGTAATATGTTTAAACTGTCTCTTCTATGCTAGTGATGAAATCCCTCATTTTAATGATAGTTGAACACCAATGGTGAATTTATGGCTGATAAATTTGAATTACATGTCATCTCAACTACCTATTTCGATATACTTTCAAATATAATGCTTTAGCTTGGTTTTGCTTCCTCCATAATGGAACTATGTGGAACAATCTAGTGACAGCCTCAGTTAATGGTGACAACTCAATATGCCCATGATTTACCCAAGAGAAAAACTTCGGCGTTTACTTTCAAATGCTTTTGGCACTTAGGGAATTTGTTGGAACATTTAGATGTTCTTACTTACATGGAACAATATCCCACATGGATTAAAAAAAATTATTTAAGTCTTTAACTATGTAGCTGATTTGATATGACTTCAACGGCTTGAGCACTTACTATGCTCCACCACCGGTTTTCAAATATTTGACTTCATTCTAGGAAACAATACAATGAACTTAGGGAGTCATTTAAGCTAAATACCAAACCAGGTTTTTGCAAAATATGGAAAAGTCAAAACATAGGTTTTTGCAAAATAATGCAAAGTCAAAATGTATGAGTTTAAAGATTAAACTAATATATGGCTTGGTTTGGGTAAGGATATAAAGTATGGGTGGATAAAATAATAATTTAATTTTTCATAAAAAATTATTAAATAATAATTCTACTTTTCTAAAATAAAATTATTATTTGCTAATTTAATTTAATTTTAAATAAATGTATTATTTTAGGAAGAAAACAAAATTGGTCAAGAATTCATGGGATCAATATTTAATAGCAGAAAGTTTTGAAAATTTGATAGAATTTTGGAAGATGAGGTAAGCTTGATGAATATCACTATCCTTCTTTAGGTATGCGTTGCCAGAAAAAACTTGAGGTGTATCCTGGTACCAACATCTAGCTCTGATTGGGGATGGCATGCCCCTGTGAGCTACCAAGAACCATGTGTCTTCTTCTGAAACCATTTCTAACATCTGCACCATGTCCTGCCTGCCATTCACTTCTTTGCAAGTGACAATAATAAACACCTATGCCTTGTATCCATTGGGTTGGAGTCTTTATGCTGTTGCAAACCCATAAACTAAAAAGTACTCCAAACTCACACTCAACAAACTAAAAATTTAAATCTTTTCTATTATGTACCAATGCTCCATTGAACTGAAGTCTTATTCAACTATCTAAACTACTACTGAAAACAAATCTACTGGAAAAAAAAACTGTGCACCACTGTAACTCTACTGCTGAAAGCTGAAAGTGAAATGAACTTATTTATGTACACTATCTACACTTAACCCAATCTACAACTTGGTCAAGTGAAATCATGCTTCCAATGAAACCAGGTTAAGAACTAACTTAGAAATTGAACTTTTGGAATATGCTTCTATAAAATAAAGACTGAAGAACTTATAGGCAATTCATCATGAATCTGAAACCCATATTTGCAACTGAACAAAACTGAATGGATGGAGTTGATAAAAACCTCGAGATAAGAAGCTACTGGATCATAAAAATAGTTAAAAACCATGTTTTGATTAAATATCTCTGTTTCTTGTTCAAGATATGTGAACTGCCTTTGGATAAGCTCTAACTTCACGATTTCCATAGAAGAAAAATTTTCACAATCATCTAAAAACCATTTTTTACTTTACAAGATATGTTGATTTAATTCTTTATTTGAAGTCACGCACATATCTTCAAACAAATCATAAATTTGCAGCATACTTTGATTACTTTCAAGAGGAGAAGATCCAACCTTGATAAATTCTTGTTTATGCAGGACTATCTTTTCATGTATCGTACCAACATCTTCAGAAATATTTTCTGACAACAATCTTTCATATACTAACTCAAATGCTTTTAAAATATTCTTCAAGAAATCAAATTTATCTTCTTCACCAAAGATGTTATAAGAATCTAAATAAGAACATAAATCTTTGTCCCATTCATCATCAGAATACCTACTTATCCATTCTTGAAAATCTTGAAGAAAAAGAACATCTACCTTAAACCCTGTTGTCTTGGTACATGAAGCAACTCGATCAGTAATTGAATCTTCCATTTTGAAACCAATGGAGTCACTAGGTGAATATCGCAGCCATTATGTCACCAGCCCTTGTTCACCATCAAAAGACTGGATATATTCATTATCATATAGCCTGTTGAAGATATATTCGCTCCTCTGTCCCCGGCAACGGCGCCAAAAGATTTTATCACTAAAATATGTTCCTTGGCTGCTGAAAGAACATGGCTAGTGAAATATTAATGATGTGGGAAAAAGTGGATAAGTATAAGAGTTCATGAACATGTAAACATGAAAGTGATCAAGTAAATATGACATGGTAAATTGTTCCAGTAGATGTATAAATGTAACATGTTGTAATAGAAAGATTAGCGAGTGTGAACTTATAGAAAAAGTAAGCTAATCCCATTCCAGATCCTTACTAAACATGCATATAACTCATAAGAATTCTGGTATGGATGCATAAGGACCATACACAGAACAAAATCATGAACAACACATAATTTATCAATTCATAATAAAACAGAATAGGGCTCATCTCGACTGTAATCACTTCAAAGCTTCTCTTCGTATTAAGGTAAAAATAAATACATGTCTGTAAAATAATAAAAAATATCAATCTGATCTCTGATTACATTCTCAGCCTTCTCAGCTAGTACCTTTTTCTCTCCCTACAACATCCGACTTCAGCTTGCTTATATAAGCAAATAAAATGAGATTTGAAATTTAATTCAATATCTGTAATGGTAGTCACGATCTGCTTTTGGTGGTTCCAATATTCTTCCACAATCCGATACCCTTTGGAGATAAACTAGTGATCAAAATCTAGATGCTCGATATTTCTCCCTTAATCCCAACAAAATTCATTAGATTCTCGACATTTAAGAGTCTTGAAATAATAAAAATGATTTGCATAATAGACGTAGCAAATTAAGGTTTCTCTTTTAACCCATGCAATATGACAAGTAGAGCGATCTATGACTTCAGGAAATCTTGTAGTTTGGAGATATATCCTTCTTTTCTCTCTTGTGTGTGATCATAGGCACCAAGGCTCTTTCATACTGGCGTTGATCTCTTTTTCCACCTATAAAGGAAACTTTTTGTTCAACCACCTTATCTACACATTAAGATTTGATATAATGATTTGTCCAAGAAATATGGAGTAGTTTCGGATGAGATCTCATTTCTGGCAGTGAAGTGATCTGTTGAAACTGTCTCTTCTATGCTAGTGATCAAATCCCTCATTTTACCGATAGTTGAACACCAATGGTGACTTTATGGCTGATACACTTGAATTACATGTCATCTCAACTACCTATTTCAATAGACTTTCAACTCTAACACTTTAGCTTGGTTTTGCTTCCTCCATAATGGAACTATCTATAACAATCTGGTGACAGCCTCAGCTAACGGTGACAACTCAATATGCCCATGATTTACTTGAGAGAAAAACTTTGGCGTTTACTTTCAAATGCTTTTGGCACTTAAGGAATTTGTTGGAACATTTAGATGTTCTTACTTACATGGAACAATATCCCACATAGATTAAAAAAAATTATTTAAGTCTTCAACTATGGAGCTGATTTGATATCACTTCAATGGCTTGAGCACTTACTATTCTCCACCGTCGGTTTTCAAATATTTGACTTCATTCTAGGAAACAATACAATGAACTTACAGAGTCATTTGAGTTAAATTCCAAACCAGGTTTTTGCAAAAGATGGAAAAGTCAAAATGTATGAGTTTAAAGATTAAATTAATATATGTCTTGGCTTGTGTAAGGATACAAAGTGTAATGGGTGGATTCATTTTTCATAAAACTTATTAAATAATAATTTTACTTTTTTAAACTAAAATTATTATTTGCTAATTTCATTTATTTTTAAATAAAATTATTATTTTAGGAATAAAACAAAATAGGTCAAGAATTCATGGGATCAAACTTTAATAGCATAAAATTTGGCAAATTTGGCAGAATTTTGGAAGATGAGTTAATCTTGATGAATATCATTGTCCTTATTTAGGTATGCGTTGCCAGAAAAAACTGGAGGTGTATCCTGGTACCAACAGGAGGGATTGTGCTTTGGGTGAGCTATTGATCTATTTTGGGAAGATTATAATGCCCATTATCTGATGTTTGGATGTATATTATATGTATTTCACATTTCCTAATATTCTCAGGTCAAAATACCCAAAATAATTCATGTAAAAATGTTGAACAATGAAGAAATAGTGTCATTTCCCCACTATCTTGTTGTGAACCATTGTAATGCTGATGATTTCAAATTGGGAGAGCCTTTAATTGTCCATTTCTGATTGTAATAAGTTCAATATTATATTTTCTTCATTCTCATAAAGTTTCAAGTGGAAATTCCCAATAGTTGTTTGTCAAAATGACTTTTAATGACCAAACAATGACCATTTCCACTCTATTTTGATATATGCCATGGTAATGCTTATTATTTAGAATGGAGGAATGTATATCTGATAAATATATGATGTATGGACTTTA
Organism: Pseudotsuga menziesii; assembly: GCA_001517045.1. Classification (NCBI taxonomy): domain Eukaryota; kingdom Viridiplantae; phylum Streptophyta; class Pinopsida; order Pinales; family Pinaceae; genus Pseudotsuga; species Pseudotsuga menziesii. The sequence goes on from LPNX010932123.1 coordinate 335,604, forward strand.
ATTAATGTTTATTTCAATTCTCATGTTCAGTAATTAAGCATTGGAATCCATTTTACTAATTTTTATTGCATTGGGAGAAGAATTGGTGCATTTTCCCCAAGGGTTGAAATTGTGATTTGGTAGCTGTTTTGGAAAGAGTCATAACAGCATGTATAAAATGAACCATGATGAATATGAGATATTAAAAAATTCCCCCACTCACCCCCTACCTCTGTTCAACAATTAGAGTGACTTTGGGATCATTTGAGAATCCATTTCCGGCAATTACCTAGGGGGATTTGGAGCCCCAATTTGCTAGTAAAGACTCCTACTTTGAACAGAACATTAAACAAGTTTGAAGAAGTAATTGGGGGGTAAAAAATACATCCTTGGACATAATATTTAAGTTCTATTATCATTCATATATCTTCATAGAAAATTTGGAAGCATTTGGGTCAACTTGGAGGTCTAGACATCAAAACTAGTCAAGGTTCAAAATTGGGGAAAAAAGTGGAAAAATTGGTCCTTTAATAAAATTTCGAAATTAGGACATTACAACTTTCAAGAGATGGTTGGGAGGAATGGTATTCATTGGGTGTTTGTCCCCCTTCGACAGTTAGCATGTTCTAAGTTGTTTTACATATGAATCTTAAGTACATTTATGTTTAATATGTAGAATTCTCTGAGTGTTAAAATTTCCAAAGCTGTAATATGTTCGCTGTAATAGAGTAGGATAATATTCTATTGACCATATATTTATCAATGCTACTGTATACATAGAGTTTATTAGTGAGATTACTAGTGACTTTATTTAGAATAGTATCATATCCCTGCATATAAATATTCCCTGTTTACATGGTGTACTTAGATAAATAGTAATTAGCATTTCTTAGTTTTTCTATTAAAAAATTTACAGTTCCATCAAAGGGTTAAATTAAAAGATTTTTTTAAAAATTAAAACTATGAATATTTTACAAGTACAACATGATCCTTTCTTTTTGGAAATAGAAAATGAATCCATAGATTCTCAAGTTCTCTGTTTATCAATTTCTTTATGACGTGAACATACTTGTCTTATGTCGAACAATATATCTAAGATCAAAATTATAAGAATAATAAATATTTATATATATTTATAAATTCTAAAAGTATTATCTAATACGGCCTAAGGCCTATTTATTTAAAGTAAACAAAGAGACTATGTTTATCCAAAAGGATTAAACGTTTTTAAGAAAAGATGAGTTGTTTAAACAAAAAGATAGTAAACCTAACCATTATAAAACCCACGATGAATGGAAAAATTAAAATAATTTTTTTTAACAATAGAACAATTATAAAATCCTATAGTTTACAGTAGGTCATCGGATCAAAGCCTGTAAAGGCTATTCTTTCGGAACAAAAGAAGTATAAGAAGTGAAATCTATGTTATCATTTTATAATCCAAACAAAATTTAGTTCATAGCCATATTTTCCAATTTGTCCGTAACCAAAATAGAAATCCTTATCAAATACATATGATTTCCAACACGGTATTATTATTGTAGAATATATATATATCTAAAGAGGTCAAAGGTTCAAAAACCCGTAAAGGTAAAACCTCATTTACATAAAGTTTTTAAAACAAAAAAAGACAATAGTCTAATCGCTAAGAGTGAGTTGTAACCTTTCATGAAAATATTTCAACGTTTGATTGTCACTACATATTAGAAACTCTAGAGCCTTACGGTTTAATATATGTATTAAAACTTGTAGCAAAAGCCCTAAAGGCTTACACAGCAGCCCAACAAATTCTTCTAAGTTTAATTTTAGACAAAGAAGATCCATAAATTAATACCATGGCCTCAGGACCTTAAAATATGATTAGAAACAACAACAAGAAACCCAAAGGAGTTTAAACAGTAATCAAACCAATTTTTTACACAAATTTTATCAAAGTTCAAAAAGTGTAGCAAATGCTTAGAGTAGATCCGTATGTGATTTATAAACAAGATACATATTTTTACACAGAGTAAAACTTAAAAAAAATAATATCATTTAACATGGTAGAGTTGAGGCATACCAGGTTCAAACAAGTGAAAAACACCGAGAATGTAAAGAATTTACAAATCTTCCTAACATTGTAAATATGACTTGATACAATTTTTTCACACATGCTATTAGTCTGTTTATAAAATAGAAGTTTTAAACTTAACATTGTGAAAATTCCTAAGTCTTTTGAAACAATGAAAGGACTTTGTATCTCTGCTAATCTCCATAGTTGTTTACCACAAACGAAGGGGTTGAGAAAAGCCAGAATCGCCATCAAAATAGTACTAACATGGGGAATACCTCCCAATTTTGTACTTATAAAGGTCATAGGATTAAATCCATAGGGTCTTACCAGATCCCACAACACCAATTACCGATGACCCAAACTCCCCCAACAGCTTCGTGTATCTTTCAACTTCCAGTTAAAAATGAAATAAGGGTCAAAATGTAACCAAATGTACCTTACGACAACTATAAATAATTTCTAAGAAAAAGAGAAAACAATGAAAGAATATTTTACCTCAATCGACAGCTTTGCGAGTGATTTTGTTGATGGGTCAAGAATATGACCACTGCAAAGAGAACAAAAATAAATGAGGATATCAATCCCAGAGCTACGAGGTCCAAATGCGTTCATCAGAACATTAACAAAGACAAGCAAGGTTGAGAGGGCCAAGATCCCTTGGCTCTTCACACTTCACTACAATGCAGAGTCAGAAAGCCCTTTGGGTTTTTGAGCTAGGGTTTAAAATCTGATGGCCAGCTGGATTGACATTAAACCCTTCACGTGGTCTTTTCTTAAGAACCCCACATACCACCATGTGGTGTAAATAATTAACCATAGGCCTATAGTTAGAAACAGTTCAATGTTAATTAAAATATAATATTTCATTTTCTAACATAATTTAACATTTGCGTGGTTATGGTATGGCTTGTGCTCCTAATATTCTTCCTCATCCCCTAGCTATGTAGGGTTCCTTAGTATCTTACCTTCGGTTTTCACTCTCGGCCTTTAGATGTTTAGGATTTACAAGAAACAATCCTCCAACTTTTTGAGCACCTACATATTTACAAATAAAAGAAATACTCTAGATTAATAAATCTAAGTAAGACCCAATGGCCTCATAACCCTTGTATTAAAGCATATTTGCGATGGTTTTTCATTGCTATTTCCACATTTTTTCGTCTCACTTGCGATGATAACGGTTTTGAAGTTTCATGGCACTTATTTCGTCGATATAACGATGAAATTTATAGGCCATCTATTTAGTGACGAAACATGGCCACCATGTGTCTTCTATACGGTGGCCTTGAAATCAAATTTTTTTAATTTGTTTTCTACTTTTCGTCGCTCTATCAACAAAATGTTTGTCCCTATAACGACAAAAATATGGCCAAAAACTACTGGACAAATTTTATTTTGCACACAAAACTATGGAACTATTTCAACGAACAATTGTCTCTCTATCGACAAATTCTAGAATTTGAACAGAAATTTTTTCCACGAAAAACTGTGGAAAGCCACCTAGGGTTGCGACGGTTTTTCAATACCCACGATGAACCTTCGGTGATATTGAGATGAAACCTAGAGGTTTCAAAAAAAATTTAAAAACCATGGAAAGGCACCTTCCTTTCCACGGTTTTGGATCTTCAATAAGTGATTGTGATTGATGTGCAGTCTCATGGAGTTTTTGTGTCTATGGACAAGCGAATCCACAGATACACTTCAAGAATCAATAGTCAATAAATCAATACCTTGGATAGCTTATCCCATTCAATTATTTCTAGTGGCATGATTATATTCCTAGAGTAAATTTTGTAAGCACTTATTCAGAACATAGCATCTATTGTATATTGGTCTGATGTACACATTTCCATGTCAGTTTCTAATTACTTGCAACATTTCCATACTTATTCATCACAGCCAAATAGGGTCCTTAATTATAGAATGGTCTTATTCACCCCCTCTGTGCATATGAAAATTTTATGGTTTCATCTGGGTCCAATGTGCATCCTATGAACTTCCAAAGTTTTTATCAGGAAGACAGAAAGGTGATAGAAAAGAATAACGACATAACGTTTTCTTTCTGTCGTTGTTCTTTTCTATCACCTTTTTGTCTTTCTGATAAAAATTTTGGAAGTTCATAGAATGGACATTGGACCCAGATGAAACCACACAATTTTCATATGCATAGAGGGTGTGAATAAGACCATTCTGTAACGACCCTGTTATAGCTCAAAATAACACATCTCTGCCTGTGACTTCTTTCCCATGATTTCATTGCATGTCGACACTTCCATGACGACACTTCATGAAATTCACTGAAAAAAAACCTAACTTGGAGGACCCATATCTTGAGTTCTGTAACTCTGTTTGACCTCATCTCTACATCCTTGGAAAGATATTTCAGTTAGTTAAAACTTTCTAGAAGAGGATTAAAGGGCTGCTTGGATCAACCTTCGTTTCGCTAAGGTATGAGCCATTTCAATCTATGATCTTGCTTTTATTTTCTTGCTGAACATTATACATCCACCTTTCAACCCCAGTACATTGATGGCCTCTTAAACCCTAGCCATAGGAAACTTTCCTTTACAATAGAACTGGCAACTCCACCGGGGATAGCCTTGTATGTTTCAGGTTTCTTTGTCTTTCTTTCAGTCTTTTGCATTGGTTTTAGGTCCTTCTTGCCACTTAGGAACACCTTCTAAGTCTGAGAGAACACCTCCCTTGACTTCCTAAGGCTGTTTTTGACCCTTTTTGGGATTTTCCCCACCCATACACGAGTTGTAGATTGGACAGTCGCATGTCTGGTTTGTACACACAACTTGTTATACTGTCAACACGTGTATGATATGCAACCTGTCAGTAGTAAAACCCACATGTGCTTGTACACGTGACTTGATATACTGTCAACCCACATATGATATGTGAACTGTCAGTAGTACAACCCACTTGTACCCCTAAGACAGTGTTTTTTCCTCATTTTTGTGGTTTTTTCTGTTGTTGTGGGTTGTTTGGTAGGTCTTTTGGGGTCCTCTATAGGTGCATGAATCCAGGAAGTTAGTGTCATCCCTTTTGGTTTCTCTTTATCTATGAAGCCTTTTTATAGTATTGGGGTTTTCTCTTTGCTCTTCCCCCCCCCCGCCTTTGCTTGGCATGATTTTTGGCTTATGTTTTTGGTCAGCCTCTGTTAGTGATCTTTGTCTGAGTTCAAAATCTTGTTGGTGTGTGTTTCCTTCTTCTTTTGTCGGTTAAATTTACCATGACAAAATAGTTGACTTGTGTATTATGCAAGCTTTCCTTCCGAGTAGGTTTTATACTGACTTTAGGGCATTCTAGAGTTTCTTTGGTGGTTGTATAGCAGAGTTCCTTTTACTTTGTTCTTGTCATCTGCATACTTTTGTTTGTAGGTTGTTTTTCTTTTGCATTTATAAAAGAAAAAGAAAAATAACATATAGTCCTTTAATATGCATGTAGATTAGGGTTTTGTCTTTAATACACTGCATATCATTATTTTTGAAAAAATAAAAAGAATTTGTTCTTTTGTGGCTTTCAAGTTTCTATTTGGAAAAAGAAAGAGAATAGTTTTTTATTTTTGCATTCCATTTCTCTTTGCTTAGTAATTTTGTTTCAAATTTGATTCATAACACCACATTGTGTCACGCCGTTCACCTATGACTAAAAACAATCTTTTAAAATGAACAATATTATTTAAAAATTACTAGTAACTTTTATTTTATAGGGTCATACACCAACTAGCTCAGGATAGACTTGTGGGATAGGGAGTTTAGACTCCCCACAAGTGTTTAAATTCAGACGTAGTTTTCCAATCAATAGGTAAACCCTTTTCTATGTTGATTGTATCTGGGAATCTCCTCTCAAACGAGAGTTAAGCACGAGGCCGCGTGGAGACCTAGACTAGGGAGATAACCCTCCAATTCCTTGTCAAAGCGTAGACCAAGGTTTCTGTGCATCTAGGGACTTCAATCAATACCACCCTCCTGGACCCGTGTGGTGCCTGGTGTTGACAGGGTTTCAGGATTTTCTACCCTACCTATGCATACAAACTAGGCTTGCGAGTGTCCCCCCAGACTATTAGTATAGTTGTGGTATCCTTTATTCTCTTTTGACATCTAGGGTTTATACATAGGTACATCAGAAGGCTATTTCTGGTTGACCTTGGATGGGCTTGGAAGGTAACCCCGGTAGAAAGTGTGGGAGGGTGGTGGGTGATTCCTCCACTTGTGCCTAAGAACATATACAGGGACGCCAAGCAACATCTATTAGCTTTCTTCTAGAAAGCATATCTTATACATGTTTGTCTGTTTGGCTTTAGGAATTTTTTAGTGAGTGCTCTATGGTTTTTCTGTACTTAGTGTGCCTTTAGGTGTGGGCTTTGTAATTTTGGTTTCTTGTCAACTTTAGACTTTGTATCCTAATTTGAAACTATGGCTAACACCCATTTGAACACCAACCAAGAGATCCCCATGTGAGGAACTCCTTGTACTATTCCTCTCACAAGGAATGTTGGTGTTCCTTTGATGGCCACCTTGAATCTTCCTGGATTCAACCTAGGGCTATTGGTGTGGTTATTTTCCACTCCAACTGTCATGAATGCTCCTGATGCTTCTCAAGTAATATTCTTATATCAAGGGCATGAAAAAAATGCTTCTCCTTCACCTGTACTTGATTCTCCTTCCCCTTCTACCTCATGCAATGAAAGTACTGGTACTAGTAACTAGCCTTCTAAAAGGAGTAAACTAAGGAGGATTAGGAAGAAGGAACATAAAAAAGGGGGCACATGTTCAACCTCTACAAGTCAAGTTGAAAATCACCACCCAGCCTCTGTAGTTCATGCTGGGGGCACCTATCGAGCCTCTGGAGGTCATGTTGGATCTAAGCACTCAACCTCTACAAGTCAAGTTGATCTTCACCATCTAGCCTCTATTCATCATGCTGGTGGGATCCTTCCAACCTTTCTAGTTCACGTTGGATCTAGTCACTCAACCTTTGTAGTTCATGTTGAGGGCACCTGTTCAACCTCTGATGTTCAAGTTCAAACTCCCCATCCAACCTCTGCAATTCACATTGGATCCATCCACCCAGCCTCTGAAGTTCATGCTAGGGGCACACACTCAACTGTTGCAAAGCATGTTTATCCTAACCATTTAGCCTCTGTTGTTCATGTTGGTGGTGCTCATCCAACCTCTGCAATTCATGTTGGACCCAGTCTCTTAGCCTCTACAAGTCATGTTGGGGGCAGTCTTTCATCCTCTATGGTTCATGTTGGAGACAATTTGTCAGCCAATGCAATTCATGTTGACATTTCTGAAAAGACTTCCCGTTCAAAACACAAGTCCATGTTCCCTTGTAATATTTGTGAGGGAGACCACCTTACTTATAAATTCCCTTCTATCGTGGAGGTGTGAAGAGTTTTGTTTCATGGTCATCCCATTTTTTAACATTCTAAAGTCTCTCAACAACTAGCTTGTCTTAGTCAGGTTGGACCCAGTCACCCATCCTCTGGTGGCCATGCTGGGGGAAAAATATTAGCCTCTATAGGTCATGCTGAGAGAAAACAGTCATCCACTACTAGTCATGTTGACACTATTGAGAAAACTGGTTGTTCGAAGTGCAAACTTAAGTTCCCTTGTAAGCTATGTGAGGGAGATTATCTTACTCACCAATGACCTACTATCACAAAGATATGAAGAGTGTGGTCCGGGACTCAATATTTTCCTTCTGCTGAACAACCTATAGTTTCTCAACAACCTACTCAAACTTTGGTTGTTCAAGTGGTCGAACCAATCTCAGCTTTGGTCAATCCCACTCTTCTTTTGGAGAGTGATCCTGATGTGATTAAAACCAATGTCATCTTTGGTCAATCCCACTCTCCCTTCGGAGAGTGACTTTCACGAAGCGGTTGAATCGATTCCATTGTCAATCAATCCCACTCTTCCTTTGGAGAGTGAAGTGTCTGCTAATCACATTTTCTTCACTGCTAGTTCAGAGCTTACTGAACAAGGGGGCACTAAACTCGCTTCGGATAACCTCCCACCAAGCTCTCAGATTGCTTCCTTTGATTGGGATAGCCTAGTTGAGCTACTCCTTCCTTCTAGTGCACCTTTCTAGATAAAGGTCAAAGTTGGACAATACACTATTGCTCGTTGTATTATTGATGAAGGAGCCTCATTTAGTATCTTGTCTTCTTGTGCTTGGCGAGGCATGGGATCTCCCAGCCTTGTGTCAACTGCTAGTTAGTTACTAACGTTTGATAAAAGAACTAGTACAGCATTGGGAATTCTTGCTCAAACACCTATTACTTTGAGTGGGAAGACCGTTTTAGTTGACTTCATGGTGATAGAAGACCCCTTGGACTTCAATATGCTCCTTGGACGTGATTATGTATATGCCATGCAAGCTGTGGTGTCAACATTCTTTCATGTGATGTACTTTAATCATGGCAAAGAAATTGTCACTATCGATCAGTTGGATTTTCTTGATGCTTTTCCTAACCAAACTAGAGATGAGGTCTTTCCTTTATTCATTACCAGTGTTTCTATAGACACTACATTGGCACAAGTGAGCTATGTGGCCTCATGTCCTTTGCGTTCAATTGATATTGGGAAGAAACCTATATTTTCATGCTTACCTTCTCGAGACTTGGTCCCAGTAGTTGACCAGGTGAGTCATCCTATACAAATTATGGATCCTGCTCTCCACTCTATTGATCCATTTGAAATTTTAGACATGTGTCCTATATCGGATGCTATCCTTCCTTGGGATGAAGTATTCCTAGAGTCTTTGATATAATCTAACCTTCGTTTGGATGTCGGTTTAGTTGTGACTAAGTCTAACATTGATTTTCCTAGTAATCCTGACCTTTCTTCTTATGTTGGTGTTGTTGAGTCTTTTGACTCTTCCTTTGAACAGCAAGTCAGTGATCCCGATGAGTTTGATTTTTCTTATGAATTTTTCAACTCCCATGATACTGAGTTTGTTCCTGCAGAATCTATCTCCCTTGTTCATTTTTTCTCTCCTTCTGAGGTTGATCTTACTGATTATAAACCCTCAATCCTTGGTGCTATATAATATTCTGCAGTTGATTCTACCTTGACTTTACCTTTTATAGAAGATAGAAAAGTCACATGTGTTTCTTCCAAAGTGACCCGCACCAGAAATTTTCTTATGAATATGATCCTAATGTTGTTGTTTATTTGAGACAGGATTCTTAGTTGGATTCACAACTGTATACTGGTATTTTCTTGTTGTTCAAGCTATAACTGCATTTGCATGTTCCCTACTCACGCTTATGAGCTTGATGCTGGATTCCACGCTTTTCTCTCATTGTATAATCCCTCATCTTTGTTCTCATCGTCACTAAGCCTTATATCATTTTGCTTTTGCAACTTGACACCCTTTACCTTGAGGAGACTTCCCCTGAGTGTCTTTATCTTGCTCATGTTACTTGCATTATGCATAGGTTTTTTCCTCTCGCTTGGAAGTAGTTTCGCTTTCTTATGACACTCATCTCCTCGCATTTAGAGCATTCTTTTTGCTCTCCTTCGAGCTTGTTAAAAATAGTAATGAGGCGCAAGTTGAATTTTCCAGACTCGTTAAAACTTCACGGGAAATATATTGAGTTTCTTTAGCCCCAGGTCTAACTCGTCAAAATAGACTTGACTATCGAGTAAACTTGTTCGTTCAGGCTCGTTAATAATATGTGAATGGCCATGCACATTGATGGTAGGTTATCACTTTCTCGAGACATGTAGAATAATACAAGAAATGAACACTCTCTTTTCTATGGAATTGAGAAGAGTATTCTTAGGCATAGGTTTATCACTTTTTCGGACCTGAGGGACTAAACTTATGGAAAAGGAAACCCCGGTATGAGCTTTGTTTTATCTTTTTCATGCTCTAGACCTAAACATGAAAAAGATTTCGAGTGTACTTTATGTATTTTGTCATGCTCGCTAGACCCTAAAGAACAAAGCATTGAGTTTACTGTTGTAAGCCCCATTTCTCATAATCGAATGGATATTTTCTAGTGATCTTATCATCCTTCACACTCATAAAACTCAGGCTATATGTTGCTTTTGAAGGAGTGTTGGGTAGGTGGTAGTTTAACCTTTTTCAGACTTCCCTGACTAAGTATGAAAAAGGTGCACCTTACTTCTTCGGAAGCTAAGAGAGTTCTTCTGTGGTTTGTTTTATACTTTTCCGGCCTCAGGAGACTAAATTGGACGAAAAAGTTCCCCCCCTAGAGTCTTCTTTAGAGTTTTCAGACTCTCAAAATATGAAAACACCAATGAGCATGTACTAGTTCGGGCTCATAAAATCCACGAATCAGTGCTTTATCAAGCATTCTTCTATCTCTTCTTTGAGCTTTCCAAAAATGAAGAAGGTCTCAAGTTTTCTTTCTTGGACTTGTTAAACCTTTACAAGAAAGAGGGGAAGGGAAGTTCATTCACATGTATTTTACATCATGGAAGCAAGTCTTGTTTCCTTGACAAAGCACCAGTTTTGAGTCTATCAACAGTTGGGTCCTAGTTTTTTGATCTTATCCCAACTCATAGTTTCTTACTCCTCTAGTTGGTCTCTTTTCCAATTATATGGGGAATCTGTCAATGTCTCCTACATTGCAGATTTGTGTCATTGGTCCTTTTGTGTCAAAAGATGCCTAAGTTAGTTTTTGTGTCATGCTCACTATTCAAGGATTAATTCTTTATTGGCCATTTTGTAGTTTCCTTGAACTTTTGTGTCATCCATTCCCTGATATCAGTTCATTACATCATGTCTTCAGCGGTTGTTGTCGTGAAATTCTGTACCAATTCCAGATCCAATTAGTCTTTGACTTACCTCGTGTTGGATGATGAAGGATGCCTTAATGCCTTCCTTCCAAAAAGTCTCTTCCTATAGACCACAACAAATATTTCTTTGGGGACTGTATGATATGTGACTTGTTAGTAGTACAACCCACATGTGCCCCTAAAACAGTTTTTTTTCCTGATTTTTGTGGTTTTTTCTGCTGCTGTGGGTTGTTTGGTAGGTCTTTTGGGGTCCTCTACAGGTGCATGAATCGAGGGAGTTAGTGTCATCCCTTTTGGTTATTATTTATCTATGTGGTAATCCTTTTTATAGCATTAGGGTTTTTTCTTTGTTGTTTCCCCCCACCCCCTTTGCTTGGCATGGTTTTTGGCTTACATTTATGGTCAGCCTCTGTTAGTGATCTTTGTCTAAGTTCAGAAGATTGTTGGTGTTTGTTTCCTTCTTATTTTGTTGGTTAAATTCACCATGCCAAAATAGTTGACTTGTCTCTTATGCAATATTTCCTTCCAAGTAGGGTTTATACTAACTTTAGGGCATTCTAGAGTTTGTTTGGTGGTTGTATAGTAGAGTTCCTTTTTCTTTGTTCTTGTAATTTGCATACTTTTGTTTGTAAGTTGTTTTTATTTTTCATTTATGAAAGAAAAAGAAAAATAGCATATAGTCATTTAATATGCATGTAGATTAGGGTTTTGTCTTTAATACATTGCATATCATTATTTTTGAAAAAATAGAAAGAATTTGTTCTTTTGTGGCTTTCAAGTTTCTATTTGGAAAAAGAAAGAGATTCATTTCTAATTTTCGCATTTCATTTCTCTTTGCTTAGTCATTTTGTTTCAACATTGAGTCATAACACCACATTGTTTCACGCCATTCACCTATGACTAAAAACAACCTTTTAAAATGAACAATATAATTTAAAAATTACTAGTAAGCTTTATTTTATATGGTCATACACCAACTAGCTCAGGATAGAATTGTGGGATAGGGAGTTTAAACTCCCCACAAGTGTTTAAATTTAGACGTAGTTTTGCAATCAATAGGTAAACCCTTTTCTATGTTGATTGATCTGGGAATATCCTCTCAAACAAGAGTTAAGCATGAGGCTGCGTGGAGACTTGGACTGAGGAGATAACCCTCTGATTCCTTGTCAAAGCATAGACCAAGGTTTTTGCGCATATGGGGGATTTTGTCAATACCACCCTCCTAGCCCTGTATAGTTCCTAGTGTTGATAGGATTTTGGGCTTTGCTACCCTACCCATGCATATGAACCAGGCTTGCAACTGCCCCCCAGACTTTCAGTATAGTTTTGGTAGCCTTTAGTCTCTTTTGACATCTAGGGTTTATACACAGGTAAACCAGAAGACTATTTCTAGTTGACCTTGGATGGGCTTCGAAGGTAACCCCGGTAGAAAGTGTGCGAGGGAAGTGGGTGATTCCTCTACTTATGCCTAAGAAAATCTACAGGGACACCATGTAACTGTCTATAAAATTTCTTCTAGAAAGCATATATTCTACTTGTTTGTCTGTTTGGATCTAGAAATTTTTCAGTGAGTGCTATGTGGTTTATATGTACTTAGTGTTCCTTTAGGTGTGTGCTTTGTAATTTTGGTTTACTGTCAACTTCAGAATTTGTCTCATAAATTGAAACTATGGTTAACACACATTTGAACACCAACCAAGAGATCCCCATGCCAGGAACTCCTTGTACTATTCCTCTCATAGGGAATGTTGGTGTTCCTTTGATGGCCACCCTGAATCTTTCTGGATTCACCTTAGGGCTATCGATGTGGTTTTTTTCCACTCCAACTGTCAAGAATGCTCCTGATACTTCTCAAGTAAGCTCCTTATATGAAGGGCATCAAAACACTACTTCTCCTTCACCTATAGTTGATTCTCCTCCCCCTTCTACCTCATGCGGTGAAAGTACTGATACTAGTAACCGACAGTATAAAAGGAGTAAAACAAGGAGGAATAGGAAGAAGGAACATAAAAAAGAAGGCACATCTTCAAAATTTGTAATTCAAGTTGAACCTCTCCACCCAGCCTCTGTAGTTCATTTTGGGGGCACCTATCCAACCTCTGCAAGTCATGTTGGATCTAAGCACTCAACCTCTACAAGTTAAGTTCATCTTCACCATCCAGCCTCTGTTAATCATGCTAGTAGGATCCTTACAACATTTATAGGTCACGTTGGATATAGTAACTCAACTTTTGCAGTTCATGCTGAGGGCACCCATTCAACCTCTGATGTTCAAGTTGAACATCAGAGGTTGCAAAGCATGTTGATCCTAACCATTTGGCCTCTATTGTTCATGCTGGTGGTGCTCATCCAACCTATGCAAGTCATGTTGGACCCAGTCTCTCAGCCTCTGCAAGTCATGATGGGGGCAGTCTTCCAGCTTCTGTGGTTCATGCTGGAGACAATCTACCAGCCACTGAAAGTCATGTTGACATTTTTGAAAGGACTACTCATTCAAAACACAAGCCCAAGTTCCCTTGTAAGCTTTGTGAGGGATACCACCTTACTTATAAATGCCCTTCTATCATGGAGGTGCGAAGAGTTTGGTTTCATGGTCATCCCATTTTTGAACATTCTGAAGTCTCTCAATAACTAGTCTCTCTTACTCAGGTTGGACCCAGTCACCCAGCCTGTGGTGGTCATGCTGGGGGAAAATTCTTAGCCTCTGTAGGTCATTCTGAGAGAAAACAGTCATCTACTGCTAGTCATGTTGACACCATTGATAAAACTAGTCATTTGAAGTGAAAACTTAAGTTCCCTTGTAAGCTATGCGAGGGAGATCATCTTACTCACCAGTGCCCTGGTATCGAGAGGTACGAAGAGTGTGGTATGAGACTCAATATTTTCCTTCTGCTGAACAACCTATAGTTTCTCAACAACCTACTCAAACTTTGGTTGATCAATTGGTCGAACCAATCTCATCTTTGGTCGATCCCACTCTTCTTTCAGAGAGTGATCCTGATGTGATTGAACCAATGTCTGCTTTGGTCAATCCCACTCTTCCTACAGAGAGTGAATTTCACAAAGCAGTTGAATCGATTCCATTGTCGATTAATCCCACTCTTCCTTTGGAGAGTGAAGTGTCTACTAGTAACGTTTTCTTCACTGTTAGTTCAAAAATTATTGAACAAGGGGGAACTAAACTCACGTCAGATCAACCCCCACCAAGCTCTCAGATTGCTTCCTTTGATTGGGATAGCCTAGTTGAGCCACGCCTTCCTTCTAATGCACCTTTTCAGATAAAGGTCAAAGTTGGACAATACACGATTGCTCATTGTATTGTTGGTGAAGGAGCCTCATTTAGTATCTTGTATGCTTATTCTTGGTGAGGCATGAGATCTCATAGCCTTGTGTCGACTGCTAGTCAATTACTGGCGTTCAATAGAAGAACTAGTATAGCCTTGGTAATTCTTGCTCAAACACCTGTTACTTTGGGTGGGAAGATTGTTTTAGTTGACTTCATCATGATAGAAGACCCCTTGGACTTCAATATTCTCCTTGGACATGATTATCTCTATGCCATGCAAGCTGTGGTGTCAACATTATTTTGTGCGATGTACTTTAATCATGGTGAAGAAATTGTCACTATTGATTAGTTGGATTTTCTTGATCCTTCTCTTGATCAACCTAGAGACGAGGTATTTCCTTTATTGATTCTCAGTGTTTCTATAGACACAACCCCGCCATAGGTGAGCTATGTGGTCTAATGTCCTTTACGTTCAATTGCTATTGAGAAGCAACCTATGTTTTCATGCTTACCTTCTTAGGACTTGGTCCTAGTAGTTGACCAAGTGAGTCATCCTATACAAACTATGGAGGTTTCTCTCCACTCTGTTGATCTATTGGAAAGTTTAGACATGTGTCCTATCTTGGATGATCTCCTTCCTTGCGATGAAGTATTCCTATAGTATTTCATACAGTCTGACCTTCTTTTGGATGTCAGTTTAGTTGTGACTAAGTATAACCCTAATTTTCCTAGTAATCCTAACCTTTATTCTTATTTTGGTGTTGTTGAGTCTTTTGACTCTTCCTTTGAAGAACAAGTCAGTGATCCTGATGAGTTTGATTTTTCTTATGAATTTTTCAACTCCTGTGATATTGAGTTTGTTCCTACAGAATCTATCTCACTTGTTGATTTTTGCTCTCCTTCTCAGGTTGATCTTACTGATTATAAACCCTCAAGCCTTGGTGCTATATAATCTTCTTTAATTGATTTTTCCTTGACTTTACATTTTATAGAAGATAGCAAAGTAACATGTGTTTCTTCCAAAGTGACCCACATCAGAAATTTTGTTTTGAATATGATCCTGATGTTGTTGTTTCTTTGAGACATGATTCTTAGTTGGATTCACAACTGTTTACTGGCCTTGTCTTAATGTTCAAGCTGTAACTACATTTTCATGTGTCTTTCTCGTGCTTATGAGCCTGATACCAGCTTCCATGCTTTTAGCTCATTGTATAAGACCTCATCATTTTTCTCATCATTGCTAAGCCTTGTATCATTTTTCCTTTGCAACTTGACACCCTTTACCTTGAGGAGACTTCCCTTGAGTGTCTTTATCTTGCTCATGTTCCTTGCATTATGCATAGGTTTATTCCTCATGCTTGGAACTAGTTTCGCTTTCCTATGACACTCGTCTCCTCACATTTAGAGCATTCTTTTCTCTCTCCTTTGAGCTTGTTAAAAATAGTAAGGAGGCTGCGAGTTGACTTTTTCGGACTCGTTAAAACTTCACGAGAAAGATATTGAGTTTCTTTAGCCCCATGTCTAACTCCTCAAAATAGACTTGACTACCAAGCAAACTTGTCCATTCAGGATCGTTACGAATATATGAATGGGCATCCACATTGGTGGTAGGTTATCACTTTCTCGGACCATTTGGAATAATACAAGAAAGGAACACTCTCTTTTCTATGGAATTGAGAAGAGTATTCTCAAGAATAGGTTTATCACTGTTCTAGACATGAGGGACTAAACTTATGGAAAAGGAACCCCTGCTATGATATTAGTTTTATCTTTTTCGTGCTCTGGACCTAAACATGAAAAAAAATCTTAGTGTACTTTATGTATTTTGTCATGCTCGCTAAACCCTAAAGAACAAAGCATCGAATTTACTATTGTAAGCTCCATTTCTCGTAATCAAATGGATCTTTCTGAGTGATCTTGCCTTCCTTCACACTCATAAAACTCAGGCTATATGCTGCTTTTAAAGGAGCGTTGGGTAGGTGGTAATTTAACCTTTTTTAGACCTCCCCGACTAAGTACAAAAAATGTGCACCTTACTTCTTCGGAAGCTAAGAGAGTTATTATGTCGTTTGTTTTATACTTTTCCAGCCTCAAGAGACTAAATTGGATGAAAAATCCCCCCCCGAGAGTCTTCTTCAGAGTTTTCAGACTCTCAAAATATGAAAACACCAATGAGCATGTACTTGTGTGGGATCGTAAAATCCAAAAGTTAGTGCTTTATCAAACATTCTTCTATCTCTTCTTCAAGCTTTCCAAAAATGAAGAAGGCCCCGATTTTGCTTTCTTCGACTCATGAAACCTTTACAAGAAAGAGGGGAAGGGAAGTTCATTCACATGTATTTTAAATCATGGAATCAAGTCTTGTTTCCTTGAACAAAGCACCAGTTCTAAGTCTATCAACAGTTGGGTCCTATTTTTTTTTATCTTATCCCAATTCAGAGTTTCTTACTCCTCTAGTTGGTCTCTTTTCCAATTATATGGGGAATTTGTCAATGTCTCCTACATTACATATTTGTGTCATTGGTCCTTTTGTGTCAAAATATGCCTAAGTCACTTTTTGTGTCCTGCTCACTGTTCAAGGATTAAACCTTTTTCGGCCATTCTATATTTTCCTTGACCTTTTGTGTCAGCCAGTCCCTGATATCAATTCATTACATCATGTCTTCGACGGTCCTTCTCATGAAATTCTATACTAATTCCAAATCCAATTAGTCTTTGACTTACCTCATGTTGGATGATGAAGGATGCCTTAATTCCTTCCTTCCAATGGATATCTTCCTATTGACCACAACACATCTTGCTATGGGAATGATATTTAGAGTTTTATGACAGTACCTTAGAGATTGCAGTCATCAGTTGTAATTTCCTGCGGTATTGGGTAGTGGGAATACCACAATGTCTCCTACTCAATGGATTCTTCAAGTGTTTGACTTCAAGTCCTTGTATTAACACTTGTTAGAATGTACTAGGTACCTTGGGGACCATTTTCATTAACGGAGGTTTCCCTAGTATTTGTTAATGGTTCTCATTATTGACTAGTAATCAAATAGTTTCCTCCATGTTTGACTTCAACTCCTTTATTCGCATGGTTAGGATTCGTACCTTTTGGGTGGTTTGGATTGAAGACCTTAGGCCGACAGTAGCATCGTAATTTTTTTATTGCCCAAGCTGCGCAAGACCTTGTTACATTTTATATGAAATTTTGCTGAGACATAGATCCATCTTGTATTCTTGTGGCTATGATAGATTGTTGAGCATGGATCCACCTTGTTCATTTGTGGCCATGCCTCCTTTCGATTTGATATGGTACCTTTTTGCATATTGAGTGACCATGATAGTTTCATCAGTTATACATATGTTGGATCCACCTGTATTTTTATGGCGATAATTTTTATATGGACTTGTATGTCCCAGAGATCAGTTTTGTCTATCATTATCTCTCTTTCATGTACCTTTTTTTGAGCCTTTTGATCTTGGATTTACTGCTCTCTCCATACTCAACTATTTCCTTTATAATGTGTTTTGGCTATCGTCTTCCCCTCTAACCTCATACATTAGGGGGCATATGTTATAGCTCAAAATGACACATCTATGCCTGTGACTTCTTCCCCATGATTTTGTTGCATGTCGACACTTCCATGACGACACTTCATGAAAGTCACTGAAAAAAAACCTAACTTGGAGGACCCATATCTTGAGTTTTGTAACTCTGTTTGACCTTATCTTTGCACCGTTGGAAATATATTTCAGTTAGCTAAAACTTTCAAAAAGAGGATTGAAGGGATTCTTGGATCAACCTTCGTTTGGATAACGTATGAACCATTCCAATCTCTGATCTTTCCTGTATTTGCTTGTTGAACATTATACATCCGCCTTTCAACCCCAGTATGTTGATGGCCTCTTAACCCCTAGCCATAGGAAACTTTCCTTTACAACAGACCCTATTTGGATGTGATGAATAAGTATGGAAATATTGCAAGTAATTAGAAACCGACATGGAAATGTGTACATCAGACCAATATACAATAGATGTTATGTTTTGAATAAGTGCTTACAAAATTTACTCTAGGCATATAATCATTCCATTAGAAATAATTGAATGGGATAAGTTATCCAAGGTATTATTTTATCAACTACTGATTCTTGAAGTGTATCTATGGATTCACTTGTCAAACCAAGCATAAAATAACAGCAACTGAAAAATTACATTAAGTCTCTCTACCACCATTCAAGTGGGCTATATCATAGATGTTGCAAGTATTACAATGTTATTTGCAATGGAAAGTGTTAACACCATATCTATCCTATAAAGGCAGTAGCTTCTAGGATCTAGCTTCTATTGAGATGCATTATTTGCAATTACAAGATTTAGTTCCAAAAGAAAATGTTAAATGGATTGATACGATCAATGGACTAGTTGATGCTACAAGGGATTTTAGTAGTGAAGAATTATGGTTTGAGAATTTATTAGTGTATATGTGAAAATATCCTCGAATTTGAGATCTGAATTAATAAATTAAATGTTTCTACAAACTTGCAAATGATATGTATTTTCTAACCAGCAACCAATATTTGTGACATCAAAATGTTTTAACCTTTAGTTAGATTTGCAATAAGGTACACATGAGGCTAAAACTAGGGAAAATCTAGGAATTTCACTTATTAATCTGAAGTTTTCAACTCTGCAAATCAAGCTTTTAATTTTGTTTTAAACCATATTTAATCAGTGCTATAGAGAAAAATTTTGGAAGGTAATTCCCAACCACAAACTGGGGCAAATCTACCATGTGATTTGATGTTTTAGGGATGAGTTTAATACATGTAAATGATAGAAATTTTCATATCTTATAAAACAGAAAATGAAAAATGAATTAAGATTTAAAATGGCATAAAAGTTGTGATTAGCGCCTAACAAATCCAAGTTAGGAAGATGGCTTCAATTGAGGATCTCACGGAGGCTTTAACTATTAAATAGTAGATAGGGTTGAATGGTTCCAACCCAATCTAATCCTTAATAACTAGATCCACTTTAGAAATATTCAATAGGAAAATCCTAATCTAGACATTAGATATTTGTCAAACAAGAGCCACGAGGTGGAAATGTCATCGCTATTCCTAAAAATTATTACTACAAGACAAATGCTATAGAATGGAAATATACCTATGTTTCAACCCCAAAAAACATTCCCATGCCAAACAAATAAATCTATCATAATACACTTGTAATATAACCAAGGTTCACCTAACATGTCATAGGGCACTTAACCACAAAAAATAAAATAATCAACTAATGTTGTCTGGAAAGTGTGTTCTTAGGGTAATTCCACCAAGAGATGTGGCTCTGGAGTCACATTCCACATGTCTTGCAAAGGAAATCAACAATCAATCTATCCAGCACACATTTTCCACTAGAATATCAACTTGCATTTAAATGCTATATTACAATAACGTTTCCTCACTGATGTGGAAACTTGTGTTTGTATTCAACAAGATTTCATTAACCATTGTATTAAAACAAAAAAAACACACAAATTTTAAAGTTTAAGACATAAATATGTTAAATACATAGATAAATAGGTTTTTACTAGAAATTTGTGGACACTGTTAATACCACCATCCTATCAAACAATATAAAACAAAAAACAGAGGAAAAAGTCATGTTTTCTTACTATATGAATAAAATGCCACTAAATACTCTAGATAAATCTTTGTTATCTATGAATGTTAACTTTCCAGAAAATAATATTTAGATATGGAAATATTTGTTCTAATAGAATGCACTTTGAGGAGCTCATGGAATGCTTTTGTAGCGCACATATAAATACATTTTTGTTGATTTATAAAAAAAATTAAAGAAACAGTTTAGGGGAGGAAGTTCAGGGATGAACCTGTAGAGCTACGAGCATGGGCTTGTTGTGAGAATCATTACATATGATGTTTCCATCTTTATTCGTTCTCCGATCGCATATTCCACATAAACTTGGGGACCCTAGTGGATTTTTATTGGCCCCTTTTCTATTATTTATTTCTCAGATTTTCTCCTAACAGTCCTTACAAACTCGGTGACCGACATCTTTTCCATGGCATTCTTCAACTACAGAGTTAAATTCAAACCATTAAGAAGCAAAAACCTGAACATGAATTTGTTCTCCTCATGTTCAGACTTGGGTTTCTTCTTAGGAAGCACTCCAAGGTAGCCCTCATTGCTACTTATTTTCCTCTTGGTAGAATATTCTTATATCTTGGACACAAGAAATGGCAAACCGCAGAGGGAATATTGTGTCCTTCTATCGCAACGCTTTCCTACACTTAGAATTTGAAAGAATTGATGCATGCAATTAGATTTCATTAGTTTATACAGAGACTTCTATGGCTAGGGTCGATGTCTCAATAATTACTCAAAGCAATTATGCATGTACAACTCAAGACAAGCTCTGGTGTTCCACAATTGATACAAAACTCCTCTTAGTAGCCTCAAAACCACTTTGAGAAAACAAAAACAATTTTCTATAGAACATTGGGGCTTCAAACTCCAATAATTCAAGTCCATGAGGTTCTATCAAGCTTGTATGTGGCCGAACACAAGGATATGTAGTGCACCCACAAAGGAAATTGCAATTGATGTTGAGCAAATTCTCCTTAGAGAGGGTATTCTAAGAGACTGAGACTATCAGGTTATGTGCACTTGTGCTGAATTCTACAATGACGCTATTTATTCATCAATTTCTCTACAAAAAGAGGACAAAACATGCACCACTGTCATTAGAACTGCTTAGTGCAAAATAACCTCATAATAGCGGGTAACCAAGGGAAAGCTACAAATAGTCAACTTTAGTAGTTAAACATCCAAAATGTGAGCACGGTGCACTGCAGAATAGGTGAACATAACACTAGTACTACTTACTACATTGCTCCTAAGAATGCAATGGAAAAATGAGGTAGGAACTCTAAAACCCAGGGAAAAGCAGGGAATGGTACAGCAAGAACACAACAAAGACAAATAAGTCTGATATTTTTATGTTTCTATACAAACATTGGATATGAAGCATGATTAAGAGGCTAGAAATGAAAATAGAAAAGTTATATTATATGACAGGTACAAGAAAGTCATATAAAATATTAATGCCTCAAGAGAATGTTGGCAATGCAAGAACCCTTACCTTATCAATCGCCTTTTGCCAGGTCCATTGGCCCATACTGCTTGCAAAGAGTTGTTCTAATAAATGGAAAACCATTGTGTTGGCTTGCAATTAAATAAATAATCCATTCCTAGATCTATACACAAGTGGTCATTTTTCTAGGCATGAAAAATATCAAAATGCTCTATGAAATAAAAAATAGGCATACGATTAAATCAGCTAATGATGTTTGGAAAGTGTGTTCTTGGGGTAATTCCACCAAGAGATGTGGTTCTGGAGTCACATTCCACATGTCCTGTGAAGGAAATCAACAATCAATTTGTCTAGCACACATTTTCCAACAGAATATCAACTCGCATTTAAATGTTATATTACCATACCATTTCCTCACTGATGTGGAAACTTGTGTTTGTATTCAACAATATTTCTTTAACCATTGTATTAAAATGAAAACAACACACAAAATTTAAAGTTTAAGACATAAATATATTAAATACACATATAAATAGGTTTTACTGGAAATGTGTGGACATTGTTAATACCACCATCCTATCAAGCAATATAAAACAAAAAACAGAGGGAAGAGTCATGTTATCTTAATATATGAATAAATGTCACTAAATACTCTGGATAAATATTTTTTACCTATGAAATGTTAACTTTCAAGTAAATAATAGCCCGCACAGGTGTGGCTCATTGGCGGTTCAGTTGTTATGAAGTCACTTGTTGTAAATTGGAGTTCAAGAGATCAAATCCCACCTGGGTTTACCTGTGTCCCATGTCTTGTGACAGGTGTGGCGCACCTAGGGCTATAGTTGTAGATATCTTGTGAAGGTTGTGGGGAACCAAGAGGTATAGTGGTAGTGGGAATGGATCCCTAGTCCCCGTGTCAGGTGAGTACTAGCCCAACTCCAGTTGTTGATTCCCCTAGTTACTAAAAAAAAAAAACTTTCCAGTAAATAATATTTAGATATGGAAATATTTGTTCTAATGAAATGCACTTTGAGGAGCTCATGGAATTATTTTGTAGTGGACATATTAATACATTCTTTTTATCTTATAAGAGAATACTTCAATTTCTTGTTGACTCTACGACTCACCCCATCAACATGCATTCTACAACCATGTGTTTATATGTCATATAAAGAGAGAGGAAGAGAGATACCTTTATGAAATAGTGCAAGCCCTTGAGATAGGTAAGGGGGTGAAAGATGGTGCGTCTTCGAAACAAGAGATATTTTCCTCATCACAAAACCACAGGATTGACGAATTAGTTGAAGCATTCATTGCCACAGTATTCAAAACCGAATCCACCTCTACTCTCCAACGATCAGAACGCAAAGAGACACCCTACAAGCATTATCAAAATATAAACAAAGTTTTAGTAAACAAAAATTTCAATTATCTGCAAGGAAATACAAAAAAAAATATTTAATCCAAAAAAAATTAAATACACATGAACTAAAAGGAAATATATTGTATAAAAATAACTTTTCAAATTTAACAGTACAATTTTTTGCCTAGAATTTATTATGCATTCTTTAAAATATATCATTTTAAAGTTTGGTGTATGGTGATTTTTCTTGGCCCCTTTTGTATTATTTATTTCTCATCTTTTCTCCTAACATTCCTTACAAACTAGGCGGCTGACATCTTTTCAACGACATCCTCCAACTATAGAGTTAAATTCAAACCATTATGAAGAAAAACCGTGATCATGAATTTGTTCTCCTCAGGTTCAGGCTTCGGTTTCGTCTTAGGAATTACTCCAAGGTAGCCCCCATTGCTGCTTATTTTCCTCCTAGTAGAATATCCTTCCATATTGGATACATGAAATGGAAAACCGCAGAGGGAATATTGTGTTCTTCTATCGCAACGCATGCCTACACTTAGAATTTGCAAGAATTGATGCATGTAATGGGATTTCGTTAGTTTATATAGGGAAAGCTATGGCTGGGGTTCATTTCTCACTAATTACTCAAAGCAATTATTCATGTACAAATCAAGACAAGCTATGGCATTCCACAATTGCTAGAAATCTATGCTTAGTAGCCTCAAAACCACTCTGTGCAAACAAAAATAGTTTGCTATAGAAAATTCAGGCTTCAAACTCCAAAAAGTTTCCATTATCAAAGAAAAACTAACAACCATACTATTAAAAACATTCATAGTCTAGCTTTGAACTATCAAATCATCGAAATTTTGACATGATTCCCAAAAGGAATGGACAAAACTAGAAAGAAACCCGCATTTTGCAGACATGCCAACTAGATAAATACCCACAAAATCATATGAATCAAATCCATATTTTATGGTGAGGATATAAAATTGCTTACCCTGATCATAAGTCATGATGTTTGCACAAATCAAAATCACCGTTGAGAAAGTAAAATAAGAAGCCTCTTCATCTTTCCCATTTAGATAATACCTTGCAATCATATGGCTCCACATTCCCTTCCTCCTTTTCCTCAATAACTGTTGGTTTTATTTCTCACATTGAATTTCCCAAGTTCACCTGGACAGCTCGTGCTTCATGCTTGCAAGGATATTTAAGCCATTTCATCTCCACCACATCCACAACAACAAAAAAAACCATGAATAAAATAAAAACAAAATAGGTAATCAAGAAAAACATAGAAGGAAACAAACTTGAAGGTCTAAACATTGCTACTAGAGGTGGGGAAGGTGGTTCTAGAAGCATGGGCTCACATGCGAAGGGAGTGAATCATACACTAATAGGAAAAGTCCCTCACCTACCCTTCCTTTAAAAAAACATCATAGCCTGTTCTAGATCCTTCAGTGAAAGTTCGTAATCGAAAACCACCAAATGGGAGCCATAGCAGATCCTACATGGGTTTTTTTGAATGCTAATGAGCTAGTGCACGGGTATTTTTGAATTCTTCTTTTTTGTTTGATTATTTGGATATTTTATATTTGGTGATTTGTTTTGTTTTTTTTATTTTGTATATTTATCTTTTGTTTAGTTTATTTTGGGTTTTTTTATTTGCATATTTTATAGTTTGTTGCATTTTAAATTAATTATAGTTAAACAACTCTATGTTTTTAATTTAGTGTAGTTTAATTTAATTTAATTTAATTTAACTAGGCTTTTGTCATAATTTGTATTGGTTGCATTGCTTATAGTGAGATCCTATACATAATTCCCTTCAAGGACGAACACAATGATGATGATGATGATGATGATGATGAAGACAATGAAGATGATGGTGATGACGAAAAAAATGATGATGATCATCATCATCCTTGTCATCTTCATCACCATCATCTTGGTTGTCTTCATCAATATCATCATCATCATCTTCATAATCATCATCATCATCATCATCATGATCTTCTTCATCATCATAATCTTCCTTATCGTCTTCACCATCATCATAATCATCATCTTCATCATCAACGTCTTCGTTATCACCATCATCATCTTGATCATCATCATCATATTCGTCGTCATCATCATCAACATTAGCATCTTCATATTCATCATCATATTCATCATCAACATCATCATCATCCAATTCATCAACATCTCCATTATCATCATTTTCATTATCATCATCATCATCATCATCATATTTGTCATCCTCATGACCATAATCTTCTTCATCATCGCAACTTTA
Organism: Pseudotsuga menziesii; assembly: GCA_001517045.1. Taxonomy (NCBI): domain Eukaryota; kingdom Viridiplantae; phylum Streptophyta; class Pinopsida; order Pinales; family Pinaceae; genus Pseudotsuga; species Pseudotsuga menziesii. Next base: position 360,488 of record LPNX010932123.1, read on the forward strand.
GGGGGAGCTTAGTGAATGGAGACTTCTACATGATAGGGGGAGAATCCAGTTGAGTGAAAAATTAAGGATTTCTCCTAACACCCATTCCAAGGACTAATCTGACAATTCAATATGATCTGAGGAAGTAGTAAAAAAGAAAATAAAACATTTTGGTCCCTGTGAAACCTCCTATTATTAGATTTGTGCACATGAAGAATCAACACTTATGGACTCAGTCCGGTGTCTTTAAAGAGGGAGATCCAAACTGAACAGTTTGGTAGTTCCATAAAGTGCATTCTTTATAGGAGTGAATAATCACTCATAACCATTCTATTATAATTTTGTCAAAGCTTAGAACAATTTAGTGAATACCAAAGTAAATATCTTGTCATCATATCTTCATCATCATCATCATCATCATCGTCGTCTCCCTCTTCCTAATCAACATCTATGGTCGATCGACAGAAATTGGTAGGGGTTGCGAAGATCTATGGTCAGAACAAGATGTTTGGTATATCAATGGGTGAGAAGCATTCTGTGATCAGAAGTTGCTCACTCGTTCATATGAAAAAGGGTTAGCAGAATGTTAAAGTTTTCAAGGTTGAGAGGTCCCAATGAAGGTAGTTTAAAGATTGACGGTTGATATTGATCTCCCCAAATCAAGCTGTGCAGGTTAATAGTGTTCATCTCCCCTATTATGTCTCTCCTCCTCACTCACCTCACTTTTTGACTTGATTCATCTTCTTCTTCCTCCTATTCCTTCCGTGGGCTCTCTGATCTGCTCCCTGAGCACCCTCGAAACAAAGAATGATCTATGAAAGTATCTAGACACATCAGAGACTATCCATAATTCACCTAAAATTGGGGATTTTGTTTGATCACTTTGAATTGAGAATCTGGGGTGGACATGATTCAATTCTAAAAATAGATGTTGAATTTAGGGTTGATAAAAAAATTTGCTTCCTGAAAGCATTAGGTTTACATTTTGTGGTTTTTCTTTTAGGTAGGCGCACCGAAGGATACTTTTTTCAATGTGTTTGAATAATAATTATATGCACCGAGTTTTGAAAAGAGAAATGAGAATCCCTATCAATCCCTCTCATTTGACATCTAGATGTTAGTAGACTCAATACTAAAGTTTGAAAGATAAATTTTCAAGTTTTCTAATACTAAGGTTTATTATGGTGAAGATGATGCTTAGGAATTAGGTGGAGTTTGAAATTGAATGGCTAGTTACTCATGAACTGTGTCCATATGGAAAAACATATCAATTAGCTTTGTGATGGTATTTGTAATTTTTTTTTCCATTAATGGAAATGTGGATCCTAAAAAACTTATTTAGCAAGAAAGATAATAATACAATGCTTTTAATAGCATGTAGAAAAGTTCACTTCAAAACAGGTAAGGTAAAATGTCATGGAAAAGTTATTCTTCCAATTTTTTTACTTTTATGTTGTTTATTTAAACCATTGGTTATGGAAATTATCAAGTGGTCACAACAAGGAACAACAATTTTAAATCTCCCAAGGATGTACAATGTTAGAAGTACACTAGTTTTAGGTGGATACATTGGCATTGGACAAAGATCATATTTTTAGTTCATTATTAATGTTAGGGATTTGATGCCTGATCTCTTTTTGCCTTGTAACATATCAATTCTAATAATGGAGCTCTTCTCAAAACAATTCTAGACAGAAATAAGCTTTAGTACCCCATGAGCCTACTTTCACCCCTAATTTCATATTATGCATTTAGATAAGGTTGCGAGTAGTTCTCAACTACTCTAATCACTTTAGCGTGATAGGAAACAAACATTTCCCTTCAAAAAATAAATAGGCCAAATAACATGCAATACAAAAAACCAATACTCCTAATGGTTATGGCTATGTTCACATTAACAAAACAAGTGCATCAATCTCTTTCTAAATGGGATTTTTCCCAATATCATTTGCCATCACCCTTACATGTTCTTCATTCTCAACCTTTATTTTAGTCTCTCCTCCTCTATACTAACTCTTGAGTAATCCCCATAAAAATAATCTGGAAGTGATCATATGTACATGGTTTACCTCACTAATTCCATGTAAATGTTGAATCACTTGCGATTCCTTCTTATTGTCATTTTTTTTTCATATACAATGTTTTTAATAAATAATGATTTTTTTTTAAACTTGAATTTTCAAAAGAAAAGAATGATTTATTTTTAAATGTAAACATTGAAGGGTTCAACTTCTCACATCCCTTCAAAGTAAAATGAGACCTGCCCTTCAAATTTGATCCCTGGCGACTCTGGAGCCGTTCAACCTGGTAAATGTGGTGTCCTAGTCAGGTCTGGCACAGAAAGGATGTCCTGATCACATACGAGCTGACCAATAATCATATCCCTAAATTCCATTTGCAACATGCCTTAGGTGAAGATCAAGTCCAAAGCATCACCAATTCACCAGCCTTCCTGACTCTAGAGATATGACATGTGGCTTGTGTAGAAAACAATAGGAGATCATGAAGTTCGGATCTTTGAAGCAACAAACCTGGCCTCTACATGAAGAAAAGGGATGCGGCTAGTCGAAACCATTTCGAACGCCACTATCAGCGTAAGTGAAAAGGAGAAGAATGTCATGTCCAAACACTACGATCCATGTGGACAACAATGCAACATATTCAAAGGAGGCGGCATGACTGGATTCTCAGCAGAAAATAGAGATCCCTACCCACATCCACTCATGCTTCCATTTTTACCAGTCATCTCTGTATCCATATTCATCTTCATAACCCTATATAAAAACCACCTTCCCAGTCTGATTAAGATGCATAAGATTAATTAGTAATTAGAGACAATGCTCAAAGTGTTATTCTGCTAAGAGATTATGAGAATTCTGAAAGAGTTGAAATGGCGATATGCTTTGAGAAGCTTGTCAATATCGGGGTGTTGATGGTTGGTGAGCTTAATTACACGCTCATCTGTCACCCTATTTTTTCATACTAGGAGAGCGCCGACCATCAGGGCCTTGATGTGAAGCACTTTGAATGTTTCCGAATAGCTATACCTTCGGCTGCGTAGTGCCTGGGTTTTCTTGTCCGAGGAGTATCTCCCCAGAAACCCTTGAAGAAATTACGGCTTCTAAAGTCCCGATATTCATTCTCCCATTGCATATTCCACATAGACTTGGGGACCCAGTGGATTTTTCTTGGCCCCTGAACATGAATTTATTCTCCTCGGGTTCAAGCTTAGGTTTCTTCTTAGGAAGCACTCCAAGGTAGCCCTCATTGCTTTGTCTTTTTCTCCTGGTAGAAGATTCTTCCATCTTGGACTAAAGCAATGGCAAACCGCAGAGGGAATATTGTGTTCTTCTATCACAACGCTTTCCTACACTTATAATTTGCAAGAATTGATGCATGCAACAGGATTTCATTATTTTATACAGAGATTTCTATGGCCGGGATCTATGTCTAACTAATTACTTAAATCAATTATGCATGTACAACTAAAGACAAGCTCTAGATGCAAAAATGGCTAAGTATCCTTAGAAAGATGCCCACCCTAAATTATGGGTTAGAGTAAATACCCACAGCACATCGGGGTCTTATAGATTGGTCTTTGGTCTCCTTGAACATGTCTTCATATTGTCTTGGAACTGGATGAAGAAAACATTATGAACCTGCCAAAAGGGTGTTTTAGGCAAATTAGTCCAAATTGAGAAATTTGTCTACGTATGGAATTGGTGTTAGAATCAACACATGCAAGTGTCAATAATACAACATACATATTATTACATACAATTTAGATACAATAATTACATCTTATTTAATGTAACAATTTGGATACTCGGCAATAAAATATCTTCTAAGTAGAATCAACACATGCAAGTGTCCATAATACAACATACATCTTCTTACCATCTTTTTCTCTTTGGATTTTTATCAAGAATCACCTGACATCAATCTTACTAGCTTAATGGGATTCTCTTATGTTTGCAAGATATAATTCCAGCTGACCTTATTACATCTTGGTTTGGACTTCTGTTACACAAGTTATCATTCTTAAACTTTTAATCCACTTTATGCACTTTGGATTTTCAGTCAAACTCAAGGGAAATTTTGGCCCTTACTGCATTATTATTAGTACATTCATAAAATGTTGGTTTATCTCGACAATGGTTGATCTAACCTGTATGAAACCAATAACTTATTACACTATTATCAAACCCATTCTGTAGAGAACTTGTTGAGACCTTTTATACATAGGATGATGCAATGGTAGGAAAACAAACAATGATATTAGAAGATCCACATGAATAATGCAACATAACACCTGATAGAGATGCAATAACAGAGATGGATATTCAAATTACTAATGAAGTTATAGACAATACAAAAGTTGTGGAACTTGAAAGTAATGGTTTTGAAAATGTAAAAGAGACAAAAACCATACATATTGAGTATATTGTGTCAAGGTTAAGAACAATAGCATGAGGAATCATATAGTAATGCAGATAGCATTGCAACAACCAAAATTGTTTATACCCTCCCAACAAGAGACGATGCAAAAAAAAAAACTTGGAAGTAGTGGCACAAAAAGATAAAAAAATCCAACAGAGCTCCAGCTAATGCTGTAATAAAAGAGACCAATTATTTTCTCATTGATACAATAACACAAGACAATCGTAGAGGGGGATAGACATTGTGGAAATTATATTGCTCAGTATCCAAATTGTTACATTAAATAAATAAATAAACCTATTTGAAGTTGTGGAAATAATTTATGTGTGTGTTGAGATAATTTTGTTGTTGTTGTAGCCTCCCTTGGCACTATGTTCCTAGGAGGTAGGGCCCACTCCGAAGAATAGAGGTGCTAGTATTTTAAATTCGTAGAAATTTTATATTTTCGATTTGCTTAATAGTTGTATTTGTTTACATTATTTCCACACCCTCAATCTCCTAATAATTATACAGGTGACATATAGAACTTTTAAGTCCTTACCATATTTTTTTCCTTATATATTAGTTTTCCAGTCCTTGAAAATAGGTTGTCTAACTACTAGTTACTATGCCTTATCAAACATGAACTAATAAATGTACTATGCAAATTTTTGAATCATAGAGAATCCTCACATGAGTGATACACATGCTAGGCATGGCCACAAAGCTGCGAGTCTGTATTTCTCCCTCTAATCACATACTAAGTCTCCTAATACTTATACAATTGTGTTGCAAAATTCTTGTCCTGTTCAAATTCTTACCCAAATGTCATTTTATACTCTATGAAATCACTCCAAAACTTTAATTTATGCTGTAATTGTTGCTTGTTGTAACAACAAAATGATTCCGGTTACTTGCCATAAAAAATAACCACATGATTTATTGATTGTCAACATCAATCATGATGCAAGGAGTACCTGAATTGGTGAATGATGAAATACAGTCGGGAATTCATACAAAGAACAAGTAAAAATATCCTATGATATGTTGATGCAATTAACTAGGAGGTCATCCAAGGGAAATTGATTCTAGTGCACCTTGGATCCTAGTTGCAAACCCAGTACCAAATAATAGCCATCCCTAGGGTGACATGCTAGGAAAATTTTCCTCCTAAACAAAGACAAAGTTATTAATCTGCCAAAATGAGGTTTCAGAATCAATTTTGGAGAAAGTCCTAAAAACGACAAAGTGTTGGAAAACTAGCTCAGGTATCCTTAAGAATATGGCTGCCACAAATTGTGTGCTGAAGAAAATTTTTGTATGTAAGGGGGTCTTGTAGATTGATATTTTTCCTACCTGATCATGTCTTCAGACGGTCTTGGAAGTAGCTGAGGAAGAAGTTATGAACCTTCCAAAACAATGTTTTAAGCATATTGGACCAAACCAAGAAAATTGTCATAGTGTTGGAAAAACTGGCTCATGTGGCCTTGGGAAACTACCCACCGTACCTTATAGGTGTATGATAAAAATTATCTGAAGATATCATCCTACATCTTGTTGAAGAGGCTATCTCACCATGGTCTCTGTAGTAGGGATTTCTCCCTTGCTACATGGTAGGAATGGCTACCTTCCATCTATAGGACGGAAGGGTAGGTTCCTGGTGGTGAAATGCAATAAAAACAGACAGAAATCAAAGTAGAACAGAAAGAAGAGAAATGGCTAGAAAATCCTTTGCAAACACTATTAGGGTCTAGCTCAAGCTACCTGCAAACAACATTTTAGAAAACAAAATACTTGCAAAACAAGTTAGGCAACAAACCTGCAAATAAACCATGGATTAGAAAGAAAATGACCTACTAAAGCAAATACAGAAAATGGCAAGCTATACCTTCTCTTTTGATGGAATGGGCCACCATGCCCTAGCTTGGAGAAGCACCTCTCTTGGATGGGGGAGCTATGGCTAAATGGAGGATGGAGGAGAGGGAGTGTGGGTGGCTTGAGAGACAAAGGGTCTCAAGGCATCCATGGGCAGCATAACAGTATGCAAGGGAGAAGTGATTTGAGAGTGACCCCCACCCCTCTATTTATAGATTTTTTGGGGATTTTTAGGGTTTCAAGCCCTTGGTTGGGGCTTTAGCCCCTTTTTTGGGCTTTTAGCCCCTTCCAGCCTATCTTTAGCTCCTTTTGGGGTTTTTAGCTCCTTTGAGGATTTTAGCCCCTTTTTGGAGGCTTTAGCCCCTAGGAGAGCTATTTAGGCTCTTTTTAGGGGTTTTTAATCCCTTTTGCTCATTCTTAAGCCTTTTTAAGGGCTTGGGGGTCCAATGGGGTGAAATGAGGGTCATGCATGGGTGTCCTTGGGTGGTGTAGGCCATGTAGAGCTGAGTGGGAGATTTTTTAGGTTAACAAATTTCCCTTTGATGTGTGAGGACAGGAGCTCATCGTATGGCTGATGGACATCATAGGATTTTCTGCAGAGAGGTGGTGCTTCCAGGGCTAGGGCATGGTGGATTTTGGTTTTTGTATTAATATGGTTCCCATCAATGGGTGAGATACAAATAATGTGTGACATGTATATGGATGAGGTGGGCATCCCCATGCTCGTGACAATGTCAAAAGAATAATGTGATCTATGCTCTATAATACAAGAGCCGATCATATACAACTAATGATACATAGTGGTTGCCTCAATGAGAGGTTGAATACAATGTTGATCTGAAGAACTGCTACATTGGACCCATGTCATTCTCATGGAATGTTATATTTTCATGACTGATAGCCTGCTGGATATGGGATGGTACATAGCTATATGGACTCACTAATGGATATTTAGAGTCTTTGTGGTACAAGTATTTTGTATCAATCATAAATCTATATAGAATCATTGTTGGGGCTTTTGAACACTGTCTCCAATGCAACCCGGAAATCATAAGCGACATAACCTATTTAGGTCCCTCGAATAGACTCATCAATGTGCTAGAGTTAGGTGACATCCGGGGTCTTCGACCAAATACTGTATGGACCAATACCCTATATGAATCTCAATGATGCGATGATGTAGTTGGAGTCGAGAACATGAGAAACAACCATCCCGAGAGGCACTAAGGAATTCTCTCAAGTGGTCCGAGGAACTCATTAATGAGGATAATGAAACCAAGATACAGGGACCTCTAGGTCTATCCTCTAGAATATGTGTGTTGTTGTCGACAAAGGGAGGGAGATAACTGAAAGATGTGAGACAATCTGCAGACTGACCCACTGAATGGGGGGGTGGGGGGAGGGAAAGAGTTGAACAGGGGTAGGGGGAGTGTATTAGACTCAAAATTCCTTTGTTCAGAGTATGACGATAGGGTGGAGCAAATGAAACTGAATCATGGGAATGAGATCATAGATGTAATACTGGGAATGTCACTGCTGATGGGAAATACTTGGGGGAGGTGGACACTTTTGATATTGATGGGATGCAAGGAAGACACATTGTAGAATAATTTGAACAAAGGTGACCCAAAGTGGGGATGCTACCAAGCTATTTTCTGTGGGGTGGTGTCTAGAGACACCGTTGTGGTACAATATTGTGGATTTTTGGCGAGCCTGAGAAAGTAAATGCTCGATGGTGCTTTCAATTTTAGAGAGTCTGAAAGCATGAAGAATACTCCAGTGGGGACTCTTTTTCATTGGTAGTCTCCTGTGCCCAAAAATGGATAAAGGTATACATAGGAGAGCTCGCCTATCCTGTAGGGGATGAGATATTTCTTTACCGTTGGTAGTATAATCAGGACAAAAAAGGTTAAACCTATACTGACTGGATGGTCATTCAGATACTTTTACGAGCATGAATTAAACCAAGTTTGCTTGACACTATTTTCTTGATGAGAAGGCCAGAAAAGAGCTTAATGACAACCCATGGTGAGATTTTTCGTAAAGTTCGGCCCCTCTTCCCAAGAAAGCATAAAAGTATGTAGAGGGGAACGATATTAGCTTGATTGTGCCAAGGTGGTCTATTTCATTTGATGGTCTACATAGTCCACAAAAGGAGATAAATGAGACGATGTAGACTCCCTTTCCTATACTTTAACAAGTGGGAAAGGAAGCAGCTGTGCTTGGAAATCTTTTCATTCTTTTAGGAGTCAGAAAAGAGCTTAAAAGAAACTCTGTTATGGTAAACTGATCGAGGGGGCACTGATGATGCCCCCATGTTGCAGCAGTGGACAGTGGTCCAAAGGTCATCCATGCAGTATGGATGGAGCAGGTGGCTCTTGGACATACATGGGATAGATCACGACAGAGGCATGTGAATTGGTGTGGCAGTGGAACGTAAACTGATGTGGTTATCAGACAGAGGTCAAGAGAGTTTTGTGTGTGAGTTGTGGTGGACATAATTGACTACATGTGATTGGAGTGCAAGTCCAAAGGCAGTTTATAAAAGAAATGGGTCGTTCTCTGGGGAATGGTCTGGGATCCTGCATAAGGTGCAGTGGATGGATATGATACATGATGCAATTGTTTGTATGATTCCTATATGTTATGATGAATATGCCAATTTAGAATGTTGTTAGCCATCTGATCTACTACACTATTGAGGTTTCTGGGAACATGTGTGAATGCGATGGATTCAAATGTTCTAACCATCTGTTTAGTGCACAGGAATTTTCTAAAGAGGTAGGGATCATGTACCCGGTAGTAGTTGTTCAACTGGGAGACAAGTAGCTGGGAGTCTAAGAAGACATCGAGATGGAAAATGCCTAATTGGAGAGCAACGGCCAAGAGGCCATTGACACCATCATATTTAGCCTAGTTGTTGGTCGCACTGCCTACGCATATTCCATCGATATGGATCAACTTGTGCGACGGGGAGTAGATGACCCATGCAGCCGAGGCGAGGTTTGGAGACCATCTTCTTGCTCCATCAGCAAATCCAATGTACTGATCTGAGGTAGGATCCATTTGGAGCAATGAGGGGAAATGATACATAAGACTCACTTTTAAAAATGTGTAAAAAAAAAGGAACAAGGCTATATTACAAGCTGAACTACCGTCATTTAAAGAGGTGATGTTAGAGGGAAAATGGTTTGGACTTTCAGGGGATCAACGATCATTCCTTTGGGTGCCCGTGTGAGTGGCGGTAGGCAGGTGTGATGCAAGTACAGGTATGCAGACACTTGTGTCACCATAGTGTGGCTCATAAATCAAGGTAACTTTTGGGAAGCGGTCCCAAAATTTGTTTGTTAAACATGAGATGATGGTCTCATCAGGAGATGGAAATTTGAGAGCGGAGGTGTGAGAGGTATCTCGAACCGGTTCTGGGTGACTTTGGATTAGCAACTAATGGTGCTGCACCTGAATTGTGCTAAAAAATTTTGAAAAACAAGAAAAGAAAATGAAGCGAATCATTGGTGATGTTAAGCGTAAAATATCTTGAGGTAGAGATCATTGCGGGGGTTCTCCAAGAGTTTTCCATCGGAGTCAATAAGGGTGTATGCCCCTTTTCCAAGGAAACGGTGGATGACGTATGGGCCATACCACATTGACTCGAACTTTCCTTCGCCCAACTTATCATTGGGTTGGTCGTAGACTAGAACCATATCGCCTTCGCTGAAGGTGCGAGGGTGGACATGGGAATCATAGTGGGCCTTTGACCGTGTTTTCGCTGCTTCAATGGCTTGGAGGGAAGCTTGATGGTCTTCTATGGTTTGCTCGAGTTGGAGGAGTCATTTTTCTAAAGGAGAAGTATCAGGGAGGAGTTCTACCACGAGATGAAGGGATGGTATTTGGCACTCTTTAGAGAGTACTGATTCAATGCCATGTATTAGGCAGAAAGGAGTGAAATCGGTTGCAGTTTTTGTGGATGTACGATAATCCCATAGGGCAGAGAATAGCATGTGATGCCAGCTGTTTTTATGGTTTCCCACCATCCTTTGGAGCATTGTTTTGATGATTTTGTTGATTGCTTCAACTTGGCCATTACCTTGGGGGTAGTAGGAATATTAGTATTGGTGTTCGAATTTCAACATGGTTGACAATTCATCCCATACGGCATCTTGAAAGTGTGCTCCATGGTCTTAGACTAATTATTTAGGAACACCAAATCATGAAATAACATAGTTGAAGAAGAAGCGCACTGTTGTTTCACTTTTGCAATCAAATGTGGGAATGGCCTCGGCCCACTTAGTGAAGTAATCGATTGCCATAATGATGTATTTATGACCATTGGACGAGACAGGATTGATTGTCATGAAGTCGATTGCCCATTTGCAAAAAGGCCCGACTGTGAATATGGGGTGTAACAGTGCAGGGGGGTTCTTGCTTTTGGGGAAAAGAGCTGACAGCTACGACAATGCTTGACTACCTCTATGCAATCAGCAAATATAGAAGGCCAGAAATAGTTGGCGAATAGAATCTTCTGGGCGGTTGCCAGGCCTGAAAGGTGGCCACCACAAGCTCCACTATGACAGTCGTTGAGGATGGTCTCGGCCTCGTCATGGGTGAGGCAATGACGTAGGATGGTATCAATGCCTTGATGATACATAACATCTCCAATCAGCAAGTGGCGAATGGATTGATGCCAGATGCATTGCCTATCCTCATAGTTTAAGTGTGCTACAAAATTCTGTGTTCGTAAATAAAGAAGGATGTCCCCATACCATGGGTCTTCCATGGGTATGACGAATAGGAAATCATTAGGGAGATCATCCTTGGGGGGTGATGATACGGTTAATGGGGGTAGATTGGTCATGAGCATGGCCAGTGCGAATGCCTTTGTGCTTTTTGGGGAAATGAACTCTAAGTCGAATTCTTGGAGGACAACTACCCACTTCGCTGCTCGACCTTGTAGAAGGTGGCGGCTTAAGAGGTACCGCATTGGGTTTGAATCAGCCACTACAAGAGTATGGTTTGAGATGATGTAGTGGCACAACTTTTGAGCTGAGAAGATGACAGCGAGGGCCAATTTATCCTTGGGTGAATATCATAGTGGGGGTCCTATATTAGCTTCTGACTGATGTAGTAAATCACGTGCTCATGGCGAGCATCATCTTCTTGGACCAAGAATCTAGCAATGGCATTGTCCAAGGTCGACATGTATAGAATGAAGTCTCGAGTGAAGTCTGGTGCTAAGAGTAATGGTGCAGAATCCAGGGCTTGCTTGAGTGCATCAAGCGATTCTTGTGCTTTCTAATCCCAAACAAATGGGATTTTTGTGTGGAGCAGGTGAATGAATCTGTAATATTTGTTGAATACTCTAGTACAAAGCGACAAAGGAAGTTGGACTTGCCTTGGAGGCTCTGTAGTTGGTGCCAAGTTTTTGGGAAAGGAAGATCAAGGATAGCCTGAACTTTGAGGGGATCTATTGTTATCCCTTTGTGGGATACAATGAATCCGAGTAGATGACTTGCTGGGACAAAAAAAATGCACTTGAGGGGATTCAGGCAAATTTTATACTTGCAGCAAAGTAAAAAGACTTGTTGCAAGTTGTGTATATGTTGTGCTTGTTTTGGTGATCGAGCAGTAAGGTTCTCTACGTAGACCAAGATGATGTGAATTAGGTTGTGGAAACAATATGTCATGGCGCGCTGGAAGGTGGATCCAGTGTTTTTCAGGCCAAAGGGCATGACTTGATATGCGAATGTGCCCCACGAGGTTGTGAACATAGCCTTGTAATGATATTTTTTCCAAACCTGAATTTGGTTATATCCAGAAAATCCGTCCATGAAGGAAAAGACTTCATGTCCGGCACATGCATCAATAATCTGATGATGAAGGGTGTTGGGAAGTTGTCTTTGGGACATTCCTCATTGAGATTGTGGAAGTCTGTGCAAACATGGATGGTACCCTATTTTTATTGATGGGAACAGGATTAGAAACCCAAGTGGTGTAGGTAATGGGGTAAATGAAGCCGGCTGTGCACAACTTCTCTATCTCGGCTTTGACCGTGGCCACTTTGGAAGGATGAATCGACCATTGATTTTGGAATACAGGGGCCACATCAGGCCATGTGTCGATGTGGTGTTCCATGATGGATGGAGCCAACCTATGCATTTCAATGTAAGACCAGGAAAAGATGTCGTGGAATTCTTGGAAGAGAGCTTTGTAGGCAACGACTTCTTCTGGGGAGCAGGATGCTCCCAGCATGATTTCTTCAACAACCTTGGGGTTGGTTGAGATGTTCATTTTAATGGTTGGCGAGATGTTGGCCATGTTCCCTTCTTCGAAGGCATCTATTGTCGGAATGGGGTTTTTGAACCAATCGACTTTCCCATGAATGAAATGTTTGGTTTCCATGAAAAACTGGTCAGACTACGACACAAGTTCTTTGGGGAGGAAGAACGAGCGATGGTGCATGTCGTCCCATGGGTATTCTGAGGTGGTTAAGGCTTCAAGTATCTCCTCATCATTGTGGAAGCAAGGAAGAGGTAGGTCTGATGGACCATCGTTGGAGGTGGAGATGAGCAGGTCGGTAGAACTGGACATCATGTAAATGGACATGGTGTCCGAAGAAGGAGGTGGGGGGTGAAATTCTTCGATCAAGGTGATCTCAGATTCAAGGGAATGTTGATAGAGGTCAGCTAAATCCATTCAAAACTCAGGAAAGTATTGACAATGGTGAGAATAGTGTCCATACAGTCCGAAAAGGGTGAAAGCATGGTTTGTTCTTAATGACTTGTTTCTCACTATTGGTGCGCTTGGAAGTTCAACCATGGGGAGGTTTTTGGTTGTATCCATGGCATCCAAATGCGTACAGATCATTGGAAGCTCGAGGTAGTTATGATTCAGATGGCCCTGTTCTTTGTAGACAGTGCAAGGTGGGATCTATTGAGGTTCTGCGGTATCTTTCACATTCTTGCCCCTGGCCCTTCTTGGGTGCGGCAGTGCAAGTGCAGGTGTGGTGGTTGGGTCATAGTATTTTGGCGGTAAGATAACAATATCTCCACCCCTTTGTCATATTTGACAGGGAGTTGGAATTATTGCAGGAAAATGAAAGCCAGGGAGTTGAAATCTAAGTACTTAGCTTGTGGTAGCTCAATGTACCACTTGGCTACAACACCTGTGAGGGTGCATTGGAATAGTCTTAGCCTGATCGAATCATCTACGATGTTGTTTGATGAGCACCATAGATGAAACGTCATGATGTGGTTTTGGGGGCACTCCCCTGCCTTCCCTTCAAACTTGGGAATGTCTGAGGGAAGTTTGGTTGGCATGGGAGGCCAAATTTTTTGATGGCAAATAGGGTCATTTGTTAACTGAGCCAAATCAGGCAAGTTGAGATGTGCCATGAAAGGCATGTTTGACCCCAGGTCAATGTGAGATGGGGCAGCCATGTTGTTGTGGTTTGTAGGTGCATAATGCATCTGCATTGCTGGGGGTACTGCCTCCATGTATGACAGGAGGGATAGTGTAGGTGGAAGGGCCACTAGCCCCATGTGTGACAGGAGGGGTAGTGTATGTGGAAGGGCCATTGTCCCCATGTGTTGCAGGTGGAACAACTTGAGTGGTCACTATGGGTGGTGGAAGCTGACTGATGACAGTTTGCATGACCATGCTGGGGCCACCTACAGGGTTTTTGGTGATATTTTTTGGTGTGGACATGGGTCCACTAGCTATGGCTATGCCAAAAAATGGATCTGGGTTTGCACCAGCCATGGGGCTTGATGGTGCAGTGTGTAGGTCTAGTTTATACTAATATGGGTCTGAATCTGAATCAAAGGCTGTGTGGCCTTCTGATGGTGTGGGAGGTCATCGAAAATGGTCTCGACGATGTCGGTTTAATGACTTGAATTGTGGTGGTTCGCCTCTTAGGCATGAGGAAGAGCGTGAGGGATCAATTGTGTTAAATTTGTGTATCAAACTGGTGGAAATGATTTTTTGGACCCCGGTTTCAATGGCTTCCTATTGGCTATAGGTGGTCACTCGGCCACCAAGACTGCTAGAAGACAATGCTTGGATTTTTCCTCACGGGCGTTCTACTCAATTGGTGGGGGTCGTAGCCCGTTTCACTTAACAATTCCTCTCAGCAGCCAGCTACTTTGGGGTTCCCGTGGTACTCCTCACAATGAGCTTCTGGGCTGAGCCCAAGTACTTCCCATGGTTGAGGCAATCAAGGACTTATGTCCTCAAAGACTGCAGATTTTTAACTTAGTGTAAATTTGTAAATTTTAGTGGCTCTCTCAGCATTATGAACTGAGTTGGGTTGATTTACATGGTATGATGTGTATGTCCTTTTTTTTTTCTGTTATATGGTGGCTGCAAATGGTTTATGAATATTTCGTAGATTTCATATCATTGTGGATGGAAGTAGTAAATAAAAATAAAATTTGTAGACATATACCATTTTTTATCTTGAATTGTGATAGCCTGACTAGGTGACTACCTTACACATATATTCTTCTTCAACTAGGAGAAGGTGTTGGGCTCTCAATACAATGGGACTAAGCCCATCCGTAGATCCACAGGTCACCTTCTAGATGCAGGGTTGGTCAACAGGGAGGACGCTTAGCGCTGTGAGAATACCTCCTTCTCTACCCCCTCTACCTTCCAAGTCACCCATTTTTAGTGGTTTCGAACAATATTGGGTGAAGTGCCTATTACTATACGAGCTATGCCCTTCGTCTTATCCAAGAATACTCCGAAGGGTGATGACTGGGTAGAGGAGGAAGGGTTAGGAAAGATTGTTGATTTTAAGTGAGTTTTAGTCAAACTATATTCATTAACCCATTAAATATTTAATTTACACTTTGTTTAGTACATGAAATTGTCGTTAACATAAACAGAAACATAAATTAAACAATTATAATGGATAGAGGCAACTGAGCCGTACTGACAGTCCCAATAAAATAAAACAGTGAAGCCCAAACATCGGTCATACACCTGTAGAGGACCTATTTTTGCAAAATGTATTGTGATCAAACCGTGAGGAATTATCTCAAATAGTTGAAAACCCACTTCGAGAATGGGACCTTTTACCCCTAATTGTGTGCCAATTCACAAATGGATCAACTGTTTGGGCAGAAAACGAGCCCACACACAGGTGAATTTTTAGAAACTCGGTTCGACCATTTTTACACAGTTGAGCAATTTGCAACTCACAGAACGACCAACAGTAACTGGTATTGTGGCCAAGACAATAACAAAAATGAAATATAAATATAAATCAACCTAAATAAGCAAAGTATATTAAACAAAACCTAGGGATCCAATGGGATCGACTTGGTATGGTCACCAGTTCTGTAGCAGGGATTTCTCCCTTACTACAGGGCAGGATCTTCCATCTATAGGACGGAAGGGTAGGTTCTTGGTGGTGAAATGAAATAAAAAGGGATAGAAAGAAAAGTAGAATGGAAATAAGAGAAATGGCTGGAAACCCCTCTTCAAACACTGTTAGGGTCTAGCTCTAGATACCTGAAAACAACATGTTAGAAAACAAAATACCTACAAAACAAGTTAGGTAACAAACCTGCAAATAAACCATGGATTAGAAAGCAAATGACCTACTAAAACAAATACAGAAAATGACAAGCTATACATTCTCTTTGGATGGAATGTTCCACCATGCCCTAGCTTGGAGAAGCACCTCTCTTGGATGGGGGAGTTATGGCTCAATGGAGGATGGAGGAGAGGGAGTGTGGGTGGCTTGAGAGATAAAGAGTCTCAAGGCATCCATGGGAAGCATAACAGTATGCAAAGGAGAAGTGATTTGAGAGTGACTCCTACCCCTCTATTTATAGCTTTTTTGGGGCTTTTTAGGGTTTTAAGCCCCTGGTTGGGGCTTTAGCCCCTTTTCACCCTATCTTTAGCTCATTTTGGGGTTTTTAGCTCCTTTTAGGGGTTTTAAGCCCTTTTTCTCATTCTTAATCCTTTTTAAGGGTGTGGGGGTCCAATGGGGTGAAATGAGGGTCATGCATGGGTGTCCTTGGGTGGTGTAGGCCATGTAGAGCTGAGTGAGGGATTTTTTGGGTTAACAGTCTCAGTTCTCAAAGAATATGTTTGATGACAAATATAATGGTCTGCCAAAACAAAGTTTCAGGTTATTTTGCACTATTCAAGTACTGGCAAAACTGCCTTAGTGTCCTCAGGGAAATGTCGGCGCCCCTATCTCATATGATGATGCAAAAAATAATATGAAAGTGTTAGGCTATATCTTGTTGATGGGTGCATCTAACCATGGTCTCTCTTATCCCATGGAGTGTTTTATGACAAAGATATAAATCTTCCAAAAGTAAGAAAAATATTATTTTGCATTTTAAGAACACAAGAAAATTGGTTAAGTGTTAGATTCGGGAAATTGAAAAGGCATTTTGAAATGCCTGGAAGGAGGGGTTATTTTGATGATAAAATTCATCAGGTAGCATAGTCATGTTCCTTGTTGGACTGAATATACAACCATACCTTCAGGTTGTCTTATGATGGTATCATATGCAAAATATCAATCTGCCAAAAATAGGACAAACAATAATTTGCATAATGAGAACAAAAGAAAATTGACCAAGTGTTAAAAACAGGAGTTTGAGTGTGTGTGTCAACAGATTTATCTTGTGATATGGTCTTTTTCATTGTTGAAATGCCTATCTATCCATGCTTGTAGGTTTCCTTATGGTGATCACATGAGGGAGAAATCAATCTGCCATAGTAGAAGAAAAAATGTTTTTACAAGTTAAAAACAATTTTGTCCAAGTGTTAAAGTAAATAGTTTGGAAGCCTATTTTCGAATGATCTCCAGATAATGCGTGTGTATCAAAAAGTTCAAAAGGTGACATGGATCTTATCCTTGTTGAGGTGGCTATCTAGCCATACTTTTAATTTGCATTATGATGGTCATATATGCAAAAGATGGACCTGCAAAGTTAGTGAAAAATAATAAACAGAGTTTATGAAATAAGAAGCTACAGGAATGTATTTAGAAAAATAAACAAAAAATTAATAAAAAGAATTGAGACAAAGTTTTTAAGAGACACATCTTACTATTGGAGAGATGCAATGTTTAGAAGAATATTTAATTGATTATTTCATTAAAACAATTAATAACAAACAGAGATTCGAAGAGGTGTCTAAGCATGATGACATGGCTAAGTAGCCTAAGAAAGATGCCCGCCCTAAATTATGGGTTAGAGTAAATTCCCACAGCACATGGGGGTCTTGTAGTGTGTTGGTTTGTCTTCCTAACCATGGTATTATTTCTCCTTAAGCATGTTTGAAGAAAAATTTGAATCTGCCAAAATGAGGTTTTAGAATAAATTTTGGAGAAAGTCCTAAAAAATGACAGTGTTGGAAAATTGGCTTAAGTAGCCTTAAGAAAATGCCCACCACAAATTGTGTGTTTAAGAAAATGCCCGCACCATATGGGGGCCTTGTAGATTGATATTTGTCCTACTTGACCATGTCTTCAGATTGTCTTGGAAGTAGATGAGGAAGAAGTTATGAATATGCCAAAACAGTGTTTTAGGCAAATTGGACCAAACTAAGAAAATTGTCCCAAGTGTATGAAAAACTGGCTCATGTGGCTTTGGGAAAATTTCCACCATACCTTATAGGTGTATGATAAAAATTATCTGAAGCTCTCATCCTAAAACTTGTTGAAGAGGCTATCTCACCATGGTCTCAATTCTCAAAGAAGATGTTTGATGACAAAGATAGTGATCTGCCAAAACAGATTTTCAAGCTACTTTGTACTATTCCAGTACTGGCAAAACTGCCTCAGTGGCATCAGGTAAATGCCCACCATATCTCATAGGATGATGAAAAAAATAATATGAAAGTGTTAGGCTATATCTTGTTGATGGGTTCATCTAACCATGGTATAATTTATCCTATGAAGTTTTTTATGACAAAGATATAAATCTGCCAAAAGTAAGAAAAATATTATTTTGCATTTTAAGAACACAAAAAAAATGGTTAAGTGTTGGATTCGGGAAATTGAAAAGGCATTTTGAAATTCCCGCAAGGAGGGGTTATTTTGATGATAAAATTCATCAAGTAGCATAGTCATGTTCCTTGTTGAACTAAATATCTGGCCATACCTTCAGGTTGTCTTATGATGGTCTCATATCCAAAATATCAATCTGCCAAAAACAAGAAAAATAATATTTTGCATAATGAGAACAAAATAAAATTGACCAAGTGTTAAAAATAAGAGTTTGAGTGTGTGTCAACAGATTTATCTTGTGATATGGTCTTTTTCATTGTTGAAATGGCTATCTATCCATGCTTGTAGGTTTTCTTATGGTGATCACATGAGGCAGAAATCAATCAGCCATAGTAGAAGAAAATTTGTTTTTACAAGTTAAAAACATTTTTGTCTAATTGTTAAATTAAACAGTTTGGAAGCCTATTTTCAAATGATCTCCAGATAATGCGTGTGTATCAAAAATTTCGAAAGGTGACATGGATCTGATCCTTGTTGAGGTGGCTATCCAACCATATTTTCAGTTTGCATTATGATGGTCATATATTGAAAAGATGGACCTGCAAAGTTAGTGAAAAATAATAAACAGAGTTTATGAAATAAAAAGCTATAGGAATGTATTTAGAAAAATAATCAGAAATTTAATAAAAAGAATTGAGACAGAGTTTTGAAGAGACACATCTTACTATTGGAGAGATGCAATGTTTAGAAGAAGTTTTAATTGATTATTTCATTAAAACAATTAATAACAAACAGAGATTGGAAGAGGTGTCTAAGCATGATGACATGGCTAAGTAGCCTCAGAAAGATGCCCGCCCTAAATTATGGGTTAGAGTAAATTCCCTCATCACATGGGGGTCTTGTAGTGTGTTGGTTTGTTTACCTAACCATGGTATTATTTCTCCTTAAGCATGCCTAAAGAAAAAGTTGAATCTTCGAAAATGAGGTTTTACAATAAATTTTGGAGAAAGTCTAGAAAATGACTAAGTGTTGGAAAAATGCCTTAGGTAGCCTTAAGAAAATGCCCGCCACAAATAGTGTGTTGAAGAAAATGCCTGCACCATATGGGGGTCTTGTATATTGATAATTTTCCTACCTGATCATGTCTTCAGACTTTCCTAGAAGTAGCTAAGGAAGAAGTTATGAACCTACCAAAACAATGTTTTAGGCAGATGGGACCAGACTAAGAAAATAATCCGAGTGTTGGGAACAATGGCTCATGTGGCCTTGGGAAAATGCCTGCCATACCTTATAGGTGTATGATAAAAATTATTTGAAGCTATCATCCTACAACTTGTTGAAGAGGCTATCTCACCATGGTCTCAGTTCTCAAAGAATATGTTTGATGACAAAGATAATGGTCTGCCAAAACAGAGTTTCAGGCTACTTTGCACTATTCCAGTACTGGAAAAAATGCCTTAGTGGCCTCAGGGAAATGCTCGCCCTATCTCATAGGTTGATGAAAAAAATAATATGAAAGTGTTAGAATATATCTTGTTGATGGGTTCATCTAACCATGGTCTCAGTGATCCTATGGGGTGTTTTATGATAAAGATAGAAATATGCCAAAAGTAATAAAAATATTATTTTGCATTTTAAGAACACAAGAAAATTGGTGTGTTAGATTCGGGAAATTGAAAAGGCATTTTGAAATGCCCGCAAGGAGGGGTTATTTTGATGATAAAATTCATCATGTAGCATAGTCATGTTCCTTGGTGAACTAAATATCTAGCCATACCTGGTCTCATATGCAAAATATCAATCTACCAAAAATAGGAAAAATAATATTTTGCATGATGAGAACAAAAGAAAATTGACCAAGTGTTAAAAACAGGAGTTTGAGAGGTCAGTTGGAAATTCCCGCCAAGGGCTGTCTTTGTGCAAGTAAATTTATCAAATGTCATGGATCCATTCTTTGGTAATTTTTCCATCTGCTCCTGACTTCAGGTCTCCATAGAGTGTTCACACGTGTGAAATAGGATTCTACCAAAATGGGAAGAAATATATTTTGATGTTCAAAATATGTTGAGAAGCTATTTTGAAATGCTTTCTAGAGGTTGTGTGTGTGTCAACAGATTTATCTTGTGATACAGTCTTGTTCATTGTTGAAATGGATATCTAGCCATGCTTGTAGGTTTCCTTATGGTGACCACATCAGGGAGAAATCAATCTGTTAAAGTAGAAGAAAAATTGTTTTTACATGAAGTTAAAAACAATTTTGTTTAGGTGTTAAATTAAATAGTTTGGAAGCATGTTTTCAAATGATCTCTAGATAATGCGTGTGTATCAAAAAGTTCAAAAGGTGACATGGATATGATCCTTGTTGAGGTGGCTATACAGCCATACTTTCAGTTTGCATTATGATGGTCATATATGCAAAAGATGGACCTACAAAGTTAGTGAAAAATAATAAACAGAGTATATTAAATAAGAAGCTACAGGAATGTATTTAGAAAAATAAATAGAAATTTAATAAAAAGAATTAAGACATAGTTTTGAAGAGACGCATATTATTATTGGAGAGATGCAATGTTTAGAAGAAGTTTTAATTGATTATTTCATTAAAACAATAAATAAAAAATAGAGATTCGAAGAGGTGTCTAAGCATGCTGACATGGAAAGGTGTAATTGGAATAAGACATGAAGAACAGAGATTACTAAGGCCATGCATAATGACATTGACAAGCAAGCATGACAAGCATGGAACATCTAGAGAGTCAAATGACCCTTCTGTGGTCATTTGAGGATGATTTGGGCAAGACAAAGATGTTGGTGCAAAGATGACAAGGAGATGGTGACATGACAATAGACAAGCAAACTTGATGACATAGATGGCTACAGGCATGATAAGATTGGTAGAAAAAGACATTGAAATTGAGTTCAAGATTTAGCTCTTTGATTCACCCCTCCCTCTCAGTGAGCACTGTGTCTAATAGAATAAAGTTTTCATTGATGCCAACAAGTGTTGTGCAATGGCTTTTGATTTACTCACAAGGAGACCTTGATAGTTTGGGCATTGGAACACTAGGTGGCCCAAATGATCCGATTAGAAAGTTTTCCTTCTACTGTGGAAAGTAATTAACATTGTGTCAATGGCCAATAGCTTAGTGGAGCATCGGGTCTATGAAAAAAAATGAATTGGCTAGATTCATTGTTAACTGGACCCTCTTGTTGCAATTACTCTGGTTTAATTAAAAAGAGGGAGTTGCAGGGTTGTTAAATTTGTTCATAAGGTACATTGTAATGTCCCGGTTTTGACCCCATTGCATTAGATGCATATGATGTATAAATTGTAAATGATCGGGGTGTGGAGCTAAAGGCCAAGGCCCCACCATTGATCGGTCATGCTATGTTTTGGATTTAAATTTATCACCGATGGTATATCGGGGCATGCGGCATATATTATGATGGTCATCATGTAAATATGCATCTATAATTAATTAAATGAACATGAACAGCTATGATCGCGGCAACTAAATTGAAAAGGGGCATGATTTTCACAAGGATAAGGGTGTGGGGGGGGATTTGTCAAACCTTGGCCAATGAGAGAAAAATACCCATGTGTCTTCTCCCCTTGTGTTATCCAACCACCTTCATTGAATAATGGCTGGTGGTGGTTGAGGCAGTTAATGGTTTTGGGAGTTGGGTGGTAGGACTGTCAGTCCGCACCCACACGCACACTCCACCCCTATTGACTTCACTCACGCAGGCAATTCCACTCTAACCACGATTTTGTTGTTCATCCCTCATGCAGACATTTTCTTGGCTCCACGAGTTGCTGAACATCCATGCACTGCAGTTTCGCATCCTCCTGTAGTTGTTCACCTTCACGCACTTCGAATGGTCGGCTCATTGCTTTCACACACAGGAATTTTTCCTGGTTTTTACCCACGTGGTTTTCTTCCACAGATTGGTGAATAGTGCGGCTGTATCCTTTCCTCACGGGCTGATTCATGGGGTCTGCATTGTTTGTTGCTCACGCACAGGTCAGGAGATGGTAGTTTATCTCCCAGCATGGTCTGTGTATTTTCTCGGTGATTTTGTTGCCTAGGACGGGCTATGATTTTTTCCCTGTGGGAATTGGGTTTGCTGTTGTGTTTGGGACTATGTAATTCGTTGGGGAGTATTTTCCTTGTTTAAGCTGTGATAGCTAATTGATTGCATATGTGCAATGGTTGGTATTCAGACTATGTAAGGAGCAGGGATGTTGGCTTGGTTTGCTTGATAAACCTGGTGCTAGAAACCACACAAACAGAGCTAGAGGGCCTGGCCTTCTTCTCCATCACCCCTGAATAGCACTGGAAGGGAATGCAGGGCCTGAGGGACTGTGTAGCAGAGAAGGGACTGATTCCTTGTGTTGGGTGTGTTTCAGTGTCTTAGAGATTAGGCTAGTTCTGGTGTAGGTGTTCTTGGCTCTGCAATGAGCTCACCAGCTTAGCAATTTGCCTTCTCCAGCTCCTTGATGGCCTGATAAACCCAACTGTGTTGGCTTGGCTGTGTTTGTATATTCTTGGCTATGTGTAAGCCTGTTGTTCCCTTATTGGCTATGTGTAAGTCTGGTAGTTCCCTTATTCCTTGGAGAATCATGCCCAGCTTGGGGGTGGCAGCGTTGCTAAGAGATTAAGGAGCACGTTGGCCTATGGTTGGGTGGAACGTTGTAGCGACGTAGCTGGTTGCGGATCGAGTTCATCATAAGATAAGTGATCTTGTTCATTTTACTTATGCAACCTTATTTTCTGTTAATAAAAATGATGAACAGGTTAAATGATTGCATGCATGTATGAGTGCTGATGGTTTCCGCTGTGTGTGTTGATTAAATTGCATATGTGCATGATATACTGAAACGCATTTTATTTCATCATTCTGTTATGAAAATTTTATGCCTATACATGTTCATGGGGCTCTTAGCCCGGGTGGTTCAAACCTTGAGTTGCATCCTCCTCGCCGGTCGGAGGCATGGGGACGTGACATACATGACCCGAAGAAAACAACTGTTATTTTGAGCCTCAATGTTGGTTTGTACCCCCAAAAAAAGGATGCATGCTTACGTTTTATGAATTTATGGCCAGATGATTGTTGCAAAGTATGACTTATTTCTCTAGTTTTGGATATGGTTGATAAAGAAATTCTGGCTCAATCCGTACTCAATCAATCACCAAGAACCTTGTCACAACTATAGAAAATGTGCTAAGTGATATAGCTTGGCATGCTCCTACAAAGAAGCTGTAAACTGGCAATATAAAAGGTAAAATTATCTATGCTGACATCATATAGGTAACTAGGTTGCAGTAGCAGAGATAGCTGCAATGAGGTAGTCAGTTTCATGGAAATTACTATTTATCCATGACGACATCATATATGAACAAGTGTAAATGTCTTTATGCAAAATATAAGCGCACATGGATGGCCTAAGGAGGGGGTATAGGCGGCTTCTGTCATATACATAAAACAGTATACCACACATAGCCAATCAGACCCAAACCGAAGAAAAAAGATGCAATAGTCAGGGAAAAAAATCAAATCTACTTTGTTATTATTGAGGTTTTCCATTTCAGGATTTCTCTCTATGATCGGACAGAAGATAGAAGTAATCTATTGCTTTGATTTTCAGTGCCAGCTAGTTCATGCTTGCTGGATTGAATATGAAACAAGAGTATGAACTGAGGGAGGCATGGAATTTACTTCTCACCCAGAACAAGTTTACTCCATTATGCAAATAGCCAGATCTTCTTATAAGTTAGATGTGGGCGAAAATGCAGAAGTATTCCCACGCATAAACAACCAAGAGCTGTTGAAAGATGGAATTGGTTTGGCGGGTGTGCAAAGATAGCCATTTATCATCGATATAGAGATGAAAGTTTGTCAAAAATTAAACAATGTTGATATTTCCATGGCTTTTATGCCATGATAAAAAAAAATGAAGTTAATCCATGAATGTTCAAAACGTGGAAATATTTCATGGAAAAATCTGCCCAAATGTATTAGTGGCAGAGGGCCTAAACCATTTAAAAAACATGATGAATCATGTTCCCATGATAAACAAGTTTAAGACTACTATTTACAACTTACGACAAATAGGTACAACACACAAGAACCTGGAACTAAGTAAAAACTGTAATATAGTAGTGTATGTTTCATAATGGGTTTTGTCATCATGTTACTATTGAAATTTTGTTGCCGTAAATCAAATTTTAAGTACTAGTAATGGGATAAATTTTGGAACAGTTTAAATATAAAAGTTTATTATATGAATGATGTTTTTACATAGGGTAAACCCTAAGTAATAACATTTTTTTTATGGATTTTATGGAGTTGTTACAGATACCAATGATCCAGGTCTTTCCCAGGTGCATGCTGGGGACAACAGTTCACTAAATGAGTCAAGCACTTTTATGGTGGAATATTAGAAAAATAGCAAGGAAAGTAGGAAATATACTATATTGACAGAAAGTATGCTCACATATAATATGCAAGAATTCAAACCAATTTCTATTGTTACTTGTTCTCTATGAAGGTTCGTTGATTGTTACAATAATGTACATGTTTATATAGAATGCCAAGACACTTCGGTGACTACCCATTATGTTTAGTTACAAGAAGTTATAATGGTTTTAAATTTGAATAGTCCCAGATGACAGAGATTCAATTTGTCAATGTTTGACAGGTGTAGACAAGGCATGTCAAGATGTTGTAGGTCGAGTGCAGAATTTTTCAAGATTTTTCAAGGTTGGTTGTGTCAAGGTTCGGACTCTTCTAAGGTGATGCTGAACTTGTCAAAGAAATTGAAGTAGTCCAAGTAGTCCAAGTGCTATACTTTGTCGGAGTTAGACAACATGCCAACTTCATGTTGGATCAAACGTTTTATGGCAGAATTTTAGAAAAAGAGCAAGAAAAGTAGGAAATATACTATATCGACAAAAAGTATGCTCACATATAATATGCAAGAATTCAAACCAATTTCTATTGTTACTTGTTCTCTATGAAGGTTCGTTGATTGTTACAATAATGTACATGTTTATATAGAATGCTGAGACACTTCAGTGACTACCCATTACGTTTAGTTACAAGAATTTATAATGGTTTGAAATTTGAACCATCGTAGACGACAGAGAATCAATCTGTTGATGTTAGATAGGTGCAGAAAAGGCATGTCAAGATGTTGTAGCTCAAGTGCGGAATTTGTCAAGATTTTTTGAGGTCGGTTGTGTCAAGGTTTGGACTCTTCTAAGGTGATGCTAAACCTGTCGAAGCAATTGAAGTAGTCGAAGTTGTCAAAGTGTTATACTTTGTGGAAGTTTGACAACATGCCAACTTCATGTTGGATCAAACATAGGGACCATGCGACATAGATTCCAAGATTTCCACCCCCCAACTTATCATGTTTCTGGTCATATGTCATGACCAGGTCATATTCATTAAAGCAACAAGGTTGAATGGATATGTCATACTAAGATTTAATTCATAATTTATGCACTTTATTTTCCAAGGTGGCATCTTGAAGGGTTTTGTTAAGATTATTTAAGTATAAGAACCATTCTTCCTCTCGAGTGGTGCTTGGTAGAAATTCTATGACATGTTTTGGAGAAGGGATTTCACATTATATTGGAAGAGTAGACCCCAGCCCATACACTAACTAGAAATGTGTGAAGCCAGTGGATGTATTGATGGTAGTCCTGTACGTCCATAATGCATAAAATACTTGTAAATTCCAACTAGATTTGGCTCATCCTACCATTCGTTGAAGCATGGTTTTCAACACTTTTTCGATGGCTTCAACCTGGCCATTGGCCTACAGGTAGTAGGGTGTAGAGTTCTCATGGTGAAAACCTAGTTTGGAAATCAGTTCCAACATCATTTTATTATGAAAATATGAACTGTCGTCGTTCACAATAGCTTGAGGGACTCTGAATATAGCAATGATGTGATTGAAAAGAAATAGGGCGGCATTTTTTCTATCTTCGTCATATGTATGCATAACTTCAGCCCACTTTCTGAAGTATTCTATAGCTACAATAATGTAACTTGTCGCATGCCCCAATTTTGTAAAATAATGTTATCTTATTTTGATATTATTCCCAAACATTATGTTAAATTTAATGCTAAGTGGAAATTAATGACTCAGCAGAGTCAAGGATGTGGAATGTAATTATGAATATTTAATTTTTAATAAAAAAAAGTGGAGACAACAGCCTAGGAGAGCTGTTAAAAAGAGTTTTACTGGTCAAGTGGTGGAAGGAACTAGGTGGAGAGCAAAAAGACAAGTGGCAGCATCCTCAAACACTTCCTATGTTGCAGGTGGAAACTTCCCTACATTTGGGGTCATGATCCCCCAAGAAAGTGGGACCAGAGCAGGTGGCTCAATTAATGACAACTAACCCAAAAAGACCTAGGCAATCTTATTAAAAGTGCCAAATGTAGAGAGCTGAGGCTGCTCATTCCAGGAGAAGAATCATTTAGGTGAATGCACTTCAAGGAATTTATTGGGAAAGGGAAATTGAAGGAAGGTGTTTGAGGGGTAAACTGCATGAAGTTGATCTAGTGCAGCTTTGCAGCTGAAAGATCTTACTGTAGTGTGCAGAGTTGGTATTGAGTCTCAGGACTGGTACTTTGTTGATTTCTCCACCTAGTTCTAGCCAAGCAGACCAGAACATGCTCGGGGGTCCTGAGAAGTCACTGTTTGAGCACTCTCCAGGAGTTGGTAGGGAGGAACGGCCTCCCATTGCTATTATCGTCTAGCTTTAAAGACAGGTTTCATTATCTTTTAATTCATGTGTTATAGTTATTCTCTATGTATGATCAGTAAATGAATGATGTTATGATATGCTATGTTAAAACCTCTTAGTTATTCTAGACTAAATCTGTACTGTGATGAAAGATAAATCCTACCTGTGTTTTTCCCCATCTGGAGTAATCCAGATCATACTCTAGCACAGGTAGTTTGTTTAAGTAAATAAAGTATGATATGATTATAATGAATTGAATATTCATGTTCAGAGTAATGAAATGTTACTTTTCAGTAGATAGATGCTTTCTAGAAGATTATTAATTTGTTTGCAGACATGTCATTAGAAATAGACTGTGCAAATAGCATGTTAATACAGAATTTTACTCATAGTACTGATTGACATCAGCAGGTAAATTTTATCAATTATTTTCTACACAATCTTTATTTACATAAACTGTACTTTTACTTGGAAATAGAAGAATTAGTCTTATCATCTGGAAGTTAATAGTTTATGTTAAGAATAGATATAAATATTTTACTGATAGCTTTTCCCTTTAGTAACAATTAATTTTCCTGTATCTATTTGAACTAAAATTAAATAATATGATAAACATTACAGTAGTCCTTACTGAGCTTTAATAGCTAAAGGACAGAAGTAACTTAGAGTTTTAAGTAGATACTGTAAACTATATTATACTTTTGTAGAACTGTGTAAATATAAAGAACACTGATAATTATGGAGGTTCTTCAACTTTGTATTCTAAGTAATCCACAGTTACCAATTAAATTAAACTAACACAAAGGTTACAGACTGCCTTCAGTCATAACCACTATATAAACAAGATTTACAATAAACTTAATAATGTATGGTCTACTTAAATAATAGTACTATAAATGTAAATATTATTATTATTCTTCTTAAACAGAGACAACTATAGGTTAATAATTTATACATACAAATTAAAGAAAAACTGTATACAGTAATAATAATTACAAGGTAATAACATAGGAAAATGCTATCCTATTAAAAATAAAAGGGAGTAAAACCCTAGCTCATGTATTGAGCATAAATTATAAATATTAAAATATAAATGATAAATAATTCTAGTACTTTAGTAACCTAGGTTTTACTTAGGTAAATTTCTTTTAAAAAAATTATTGACTAACAGGTGCAATTATAATTATAAAAGAAAACAGAGTCTATTAAAAACAATATATATCTAATTATTGGGATTCAAACCCTTAAAACTAATACATTACCATTACCGACCTAACAATCATTTCTCATGTAAATTGTGTAATAATCTTAGATAATTAAATAATACATTCTCAGTCCTTTAAGGACAAATAGACTAAAATAGAGAAACAACATAATTATTAACTTAAGAGTAAAATAAACCAAACAAGGGTTTTACAGGTTAAACCCTAACCGACGACTTTCATCAAATACTCAAGATTTACATCACAGCTGTGAGTACAGCTTTCAAAATTTAACATATAAAAACCTGATAAATATTGAAACAAATTTTAACTTCATTAATTTTCAAAAAGGGTATAAACCCTAAATTTTACAGAGTACAGCTCAATAGCTAGCAATCAAAAACAAGTTGTAGCAAAGCTATCATCGCAAGTATACATTCAAAACTGACTGTGAAGCCAAGCTTTGACAAAAAATGCTACACTCACAAAGCGCATCCACCCTATCAAGGGTTTGATTTTAAAAACATGCTTATAATAACCTATAACAGTATAAAAAAAACACAATATAACTCGTGGCAAGACAAGAAAGGGTATTCAAACCTGGGGTGAGTCCAACGACCACCCTAACTGCATTTAAGGAGAGAACCCATCCTTCAAACCACGAGGCTTACCCGAAATGGAGCCACGAGCCACAACTGTCACAAGGGTTGTCTTCTTGTCCCTGTATGAGCTGCACTTCAACGAGCATCTGCAATAACTATAAACCCTTGTCAACAAACCTTATTACGTGTAAAAAGCTAGAAAATATTTCTCTATTGAAACTTGTTGTGTATAAAAGAAAGGTTTATGTAATATTTACCTGTCACGGGGAGTATGGTGAGCCATTTTGCGAGCATTGTCACCTATAAACGACACAGTGGGGAACCTATTAACTCTTAAAAACCTCGCACAGTAGCAATCTATGAAGAGCTGAGAAGGAAATTGAAGATTCACCAAACTACACAGACCTTGGGGAGACGGTTTCACAGACAGCGAAATGCAAACAGCAAGAAGAACAACTCCATGATTGATAGAGAAATACTAGCAGTCAAACCCACTCATTGGAGGATGGAGGCAGCACAAATTCAATGTATAAGGCGACGATAACCAGGAGAATGACGAAGGCCATGGAAGACGAGCCCAAGCAACCCTGGAGCAGCGTAAACTGTCGAACAACAATGCTTTAGGTTAGGTTTCTAGAGTGTTTTATACTCTCTACACTTGGACATGATTCCTCCATGTAGCCTTAAAATTATTCAACAATGAGGGTCGCGATCCATAGTTCCTGCATGGAGAAATATATTATTTGTTTGATTTTGTAGCACGGGGTAAACTACATCAACAGCCCAATAATTTGGAGCCAAACCTCTAATCATTTGCATTATGTATTATATAAACTTAATCACCAAATTATTATCGTGGAAGAGTTTACGTTGACCAAGCATGGTGTCACGTATAACCATAAACATAAACCCGACGTGGAATAAGCCAAAACCCTTGCCATAACAACATATATTGTTTTATATTAAACATTACCATATCGAGTTAAGTGATGGTATAACTATTTTCTAACTTGGTTTTAATAAGTTAGATAGCATATGATATATGTTATGTTTTTAGATTAGGACATAGTTAGGTCTTAGTATAGTTTTTCTAGAAGTGCATATTAACTATTACAAGACCATGGCGACTCTAGTAACAAAGATTTAAGACCCTTGAGTTGTTCCTTGCAAACTTGAGCATGATGAAGGTTGGGATTTGAGTGTTTGGTAAGTTAACCTTTGTTATACCACTCATTTTTATATCTTGGGCATAGTAAACCCTTTTTACTTTAAGAATATTCTAAGTCTAACATTTATAAATAGTATCTTATAATAATGCCAAGAAGTCAAGGGTATAATTGTATACGTGAGAATAACAAACTTTGGTAGATTTATGGCTCATCAAACAAGTCATTTATGCATAATTAAGAGTTATAAATGAACTGATAACTCCCATAGCATCGAAACTATGAAGTAGAACAAATTTAAAGATAAAAGTATTATCACAAAAGTATGTTGTATAGTTTATGCGGCATTACTTTATTAATATTTGGGAGTACTTCCAATTTGACTTTATGTTCATACAAGTGTCTAGTGGACAGTAAGATAATTACAGAGATAAAAATGATGATAGGAATAAGTACGATCCTATTACTTTTTCAAAAGTAAGTAGAACTCAGAGTTAAACTTAGGAACAAACTATGGGTAGCCTTAAGCTCTTGTAGAAGAGTATAATGGTCATAGTTTCTACATTCAAAAGTTCTTACTGTTTATAATATAATAGGCTATGAGTACCCTATAGAAATAATTTTTAAGGGCCAATGATTATACAAGCAAAACAAGATAATATTGCAAAATATTGTCAAGTAAAACAATGTTTATGAGTATTACTAACCACTTAGACTAAATAAGAAATACACATATCTGAGAGTCTAATGATAAAGTCGCAATTATGTTGTACTGTCATTACACTTTTTATAAACTTGTTCATCTGAACAGCTGATAGAAATCAAATGATTTTACCTTGCAGGAGTTGTCTAGTGTTTAGCAGCCTATTGTACTAAGCTTTTTAATTTGCAAATAAAATACTACTGACATTAATAAATCTTTAAAAATATATACTCGATCGATCATACCTGTAAGAAATAGTATTCATCTGCGTTAGCATGAATGCTAAGTAAGCCCCGGATCTAAAAGTAGATTCCACCTACTGACATAAAAGAGCTAATCAATAAACTAAAGAAAATAACACACAAAAATATTTTTATCCTGCTACGAAAAAATAAACTGTTAAGAAACCACTTACTTAACTGATCTTTAGGTTAAAGGTTAGTTGTTAGTATAGCCGTAGGTTATAACATTTGTTGTTAACTCAAAAATTTTAAATTTTTGTGAAAAATTAGGGTTGTGACATAACTATTCCCTTCGACTGAGGTAGGCTTATAGTGCATGAAATCAATTCCCCATTTCTTGAATGGGAGGACAACTATGATGGGATGCAACAGAGTAGGGTGGGTGTGATTTTTGGATGTGAAAATATGACAGGGCATGCATTTTTTAATGACGTCTATACGATCATTGAATATTAAGGGACAAAAGTACCCAGCTAATTTTCTAGGTAGTATACATACCAGAAAGATGACCTCCACAAGATCCAGAGAGATAGTCATTTAAAACCACTTAAGCCTCCTCATGAGTTAAGAAATGACACAAAATTGAGTCAATGCCATGATGGTACAATGTATCATAAATGATAATGTAGTACTTAGCATGGTGATGAATACAATGATGTTCATCTCGGGTTGCATTGGGATGGAAGGGTTGATTATGGATATAGATAATCGAGTCTCCATACCAGGGGTCAGACGCACTAATGAGGAACAATGATTCATTTGGAAATGAATCAAATGAATGTGTATCCTCAATAATTTAGGGAAGGTCACACATAATCTCCGTGAAGATGAGGGACTTCTTAGAACTGGATTTTGAAAATTTTAAGTCAAATTCCTAGAGGATAACAATCCAGCATGAGTATTTTCCCCCAAGTACTTGACGGGTCAAGATGTAATACATGGGGTTGGAATATTCATATACCATGGTCATACAAAGAAAGATGTAGTGATGAAAATTTTGGATCATGATCACCATGGCTAGAGCTAACCTCTCCACATGCAAATAACAGATTTTAGATACCAGAAGACTCTTACTAAGGTATTAAATCTCATTTTCTTGGTTGTGTTTATTTGTTTGAACCAATGCCATGTCAATGGTTGATAATGATGCAACAATGTAAAAGTATTATTTAGGTGGTTGCAGGACCGATGCATGTGTAATGGTGTGTTTGGGATCATTGGATGCATGTGTAATGGTGTGTTTGGGATCATTGGATGCATGTTGCGCAAGGTAATCCCAAACAAAGGGTGTGCCATTTTTTAATAAACACATGAAACCATGGGTCTTTTAGGCGTAGTTACAGATGAATTGACGCAAATTTTTTCCTTTGATTTCAAATTTTGAAGTTCAGTAACGTTCATAGGAAGGGGTAGGGCCAAGATGGATTCAATTTTTAGTCGGTCTATATGGATGTCATCCTTGGAAATGATGAAACCAAGCCGTCTACTAGTATCAACACAAAAAGCACACTTATGTGGATTCAACCGTATGTTGTAATGGAAGAACCTAAGAAAAATGGCTCTCAAATGGTCCACATGATGATCCCCCTGCTGTGAGTGAGAAGGAAAATCATCAAGGTAAGGTTACACAATTTGTTTGATGTCATGGAAGGCATAATACATGACATGTTGAAAGGTATCACTAGCATTTTTTGAACCAAAAGGTAACTTATTATAGGAAAAGGTCCCCGATGGGAAAATCAAGGTATTTTTATGTTGATCAGAAGGGAGTATCTCTATCTAATTGTAGCCAAAAAATCCATCCATGAATGAAAAATGATGCTTTTGGCACAGTTATCAATGATTTGAATGATGTAAGGTGTAGGGAAGTTGTCCTTAGGAAAATCCCTTTTAAGGTCCCAAAAATCAATGTAAACCCTAATTGTTCCATTTTCTTATTCACGGGTACAATATTAGACACCCATTTTGTCAAAGGTACATGGTAAATGAACCCAGCCTTGAGAAGTTTCTCAATTTCTTCCTTAATGGAAACTTCTTTCTGTGGATGAACCTTTCGTAAATTATGACAGATCAGTTTGGCATCAGGGTAAGTCCTAATCTCACGAATTATGATCGAACGATATATCCCTGGTATTTCTTCATATGCCTAAGGGAAAATATCTCTAAATTCCTTAAAAAGTGTCGTATAAGAATTAAGTTCTGAAGAAGAAGAATTTTGGCCTACGTGGATGTTTTCTACAACTACATTCTTCACTGATATATCAACCAGAATGGTATTAGTAATGTTACTCAGATTACCATTGTATTCAATATTATGTATGAGTACCGGTCACTGAGGATCGATTACAATATTAGATGAAATCATTGTTTCAAAATGGTTTTCTACGATATGGTGATCGAGAGGGAAAGAGGATCGATGATGATGATATTTCCAAGGCATCTCATCTAAACACATGTATTCCATGATTTATTCATCAGATGAAAGAGTGTGCAAAATATAATCAATATATGGGGGGAACTTAACCATTACGATAGGTGATACAGGTTGGATGCCACCAAAAGATGATCATTGATGGTGGGGTCACTAGTGGATTGGATAGCCTAGTAAGTTTCTTCAAAATGACTGAATGATGTCAAATCAATGATTGATTTTCCTTTTTATAGGGTGCCGTATTTCGAAGAGGATATTATTATAGAGACGGCCTGTAAAGTAGGAGGACAATTCCATGTAAAGACTCCCATAAAAGAATAATCTTTAAGAAGGCCTACTCTGATGTTTTGATACTACAAGGCTGAGGAATACAGGAGTGTAACATTGTTCGTATAATTGGAACTTGTGTTTGATGAATAGAAATATAATTGTTTAATCATGATAATCTTCCCTTGGATTGGGAACTTGACTAATCAAAATAAATATGAAGAGAAATATTACATTACGTAGAACCAATTCCGACCTAGAAGGAGATTATAATCTAAAGGAGCATCGACAACTTCAACATGGTTGGATATTGATTTTCCTCCTAGTTTGACTTGGAGGAAAGAAATTAATCCATATGGATGAAAACCACAACCATCAAAGGCCTTTAATGCCATGGGTGAATGGTTAATTAATGGGGAACCAATGGCTCTCCAAAAATATAGAGACATGACCGTAGTCGAGGCACCCTCATCCAATACGTTGTGATGAATTATCTTCCCAAAAAATTTTGTAGATAATTGGAAAGATAACTGATGGGAGATCCTAATTCATCTAGTTTGAAGGCGATAATGTTGTTAATTTCAAGGTCCATAGCCATGAGAACCAGCAACAAGTTATTCCACTATGCAGGACACGTTTGGAGTACTTCGACAATTGACATAGCACATGGTGTATGAGATAGTTATTCAACTACATTGTAGTATTGGGCATCACGTGCGTTAGGATTGAATACCAATTTGTGAATCGTACTTTTAGGCGGCTGAAGAGTTATGTCGAGAACAAGTTTTTCGACCTGAAGACCATTAGTAGGAGTAGGGATGGAGGCTGAAGTTTTGTATGTCTGGGAATTATCACTATTATTTTCTAGTGGAGGGTCTATAATATCCCTAATCTGATATCATATCAAAATATTAACTCTGCTTCAAATTTGATTAAAATTCGAAATGAAAATTTTGTAATTAACCAGTCATTTCTTGATATTAGGCAAAAAAGGAATGTTGCTAATAAATTTGTAAAAAGGGAAATGGGATGATGGAAGAAACCAAAGATAATTTAGGAAATATAAATTTACTTCCCTAAGAACATGTATGTTGGGGACCATTTAGTTTCTGAAATCAGCTTCGCTGAAGCCTACTTCCATGCTCTTGGGTGTCCCAACCATGCAAACTAGTAGAGAACGGTCACATCCATTAAACTAGGGTTTGTGCAAGATTCAGATGCCTTATCAGATAGGTAATAATAATAAAATAATTTTTCAAAATTCTACAAAAATATATGGAATTATTTGGTTCTGTTTGGAATGATTTGGGAAAAAACTAGTAGTTTGGCCCATGGAGAACCTACACAAAGGAGGTTGTAAAAACGTGGTATGATATCAATGAATTAATAATAGGAGAGTTGGGATGGGGATATTGGTGATTCAATTTCCTAAATAAACTTTCAAAATTGAATTTGAGTTCAAAAAACTTCTAGAATTATAAAAACAATGAGACTAGTAGAAATTTCCTAGTCAATGAACAAGGGTATGCAGAATTTGATAAATTTCGAAGCAGATTTAGTTTAGACCTGATATTTTTGTATTATATATATTAATACATCATTTTTCATGCATAATATAACTTAATTCTTCTTCCCATGGACATTAATTCATTCGTATTGCATAAAACTGATAAAAAAACCCATCAAAGGGGCAATAAAAGGATCTAGTCATGAAAACTTAGCATGAGAGCTCTCTGGAACATAAACCTTACTGAATTGCAGAAGTAAGAATGAGTGAATGGATTGGATAATATTTTAATATGGTTTTGTATAAATTATATGTTCAAAATGGGGTCCAAAATTGTGGATGGGAGACCTAAAACTAGCACCAAGCTTGGTACTGAGAGCATAGGTGAATTTCCCTTGAATAGAGATCATATTCAATGGATGAATGGATGTTGTAGAGGTAAAATATGAATATTATAGTGGTGATCCTTATCTCACCATAACATGCACTGAAAATAGAAAGGGAGATAGAAGAGAGGGGAAAGGGACTTGGGGCGCATCACCCAAGAGACTGAGGCACATCACTCGATATGAATATTAGCTTCATGAAATACAAAATAATTCATCAACCAAACTAAGAAATGGAGTTGGAAGCACCCTTAAATAAACCTTGAGTTACTTGGGTAACATGTTGATAAAGTCCTTCACCTATTGAGCAAGTTTCCACTTGCTAAACCCTAAACCTAATCATGAATTCACCCTCCTTGAGGAAAATAGCATGTATGAGTCATGTATGATGTTTCCATGTCAATAAAATTTCATCCAAATTAGAAACTACACCCTCCTTAGGCCAAAATTTTCCTTCTTTTTCTCATGATATATTTTTCTGCACTTTCTGCTTTTGTATCTGATTCTCTAAATGTAAAATGCACCCTCCTTAGGCCCAGAGTTTCCTACTTTTCCTTATGACATATTTTATTCACTTTCTGATTTTGTAACTAATACTATAAATGGAAATTGTTCCTTCTTAGGCCCACAGTTGCATGCTTTTACTTCAGACTACTTTTCTTGGATTTTGGTTACTTTCCATATTTTCTGACTACTTTCTTTTGTCAGTGCCTTTGACAGTTTCTAGTTATCACCCTAGGCAAGTTGGATTTTGCTAGTGCGCCCTCCTGACATGGAAAATTATTTCCACATATTTATTTTCACATTAATTAATAATGAGAAAAATAAAACTAAGTACAAGCCTCCTAAATAATAATTTAACAAAATTCCCTAGGTTAATTAATTAATGTCACTTTTGATCCCCTAGGTGTTTGGCAAGGTCAATGGTTTTGATATCCCTTCAAGTCAAGTCCATAGCTCCAAGAACCGACAAAAAGTTCTTATGCTATGGAGGACACATTTGGAGTACTTCAAGGGTCAACATAGCACATGGTTCCTGAGCCATACTTTCAACTACATTGTAGTATTGGGAAGCATGTGTGTTAGGATTGACTACCAATTTGTGAATCATACTCTTAAGTTGCCAAAGAACTGTATCGAGAACATTCTTTTCAATCTAAATAGCATTAGTAGGAGTAGGTATGGGGGATGAATTTTTGTCTATTGGGGAATTATCAGTCTTGTTTTCTTGTGGAGGGTCATAAATCTAGGCTCGAGTATTGAGACTAACTAATTCGATGGACATCATTTTAACTTCATCTACGGATGACGAAGAAGGCCTATGCAAGGACTGGTGTTCAATCAATTGTTGTTGGGTGGGGAAAGGGTCAGTTAAAAATATCAAGGAAGGGGAATTTTTAATAAATTTAATGACCTCCTCATGATGAGGAAACTCTTTGGTGAAGTTTTCACCTCCACATATAAGCCGAGGAAACTTTTCCTTTAGGATTATTACCTTCTCGTTGATTCTCAATTTTCTTGGATTTATTTTATTCTTTATTCTTCTTCGCTTATGATTATGAGGATTTAAGCGCATTCATTTAGATCGAAACAATAGAAGGGATAGTATTATTGGGATTCAAAACAATCTGATTATCAAGTGTGGAGGGTTGGTTTTGTTTTTTCGAGGATTTTTCCGTCGACTATGTATGGACAAAACCAAGAATTCCATCGGTGGGCGGTTCTATCAAAGGTCTTAAATGATTCGACGTAGGACAAGGAGAATGGGGGATTAATTCATACAGAGTTCCTAAATGGGAATAAACCAAGTCAAGGTACTGAGCATGATGAATATCTTGCTCCTTAGTAATAACACCTCCCATTGAAACATCCATAGCAATGGGTGGAATCAAATATTTGGTAAACCAATCGAAGAGAAACTAATCAGGAATGGGAGGTTTTATTAACCTACTTTGTCATCTTCAATCATGTATATAATCTAATATAGGGGTGGAAGTGATTTCTTGAAGTGATTTTAAGAGATCCGTACATGTTTCATATCAGATTGGAAACTGAAAATGCATTAAAAAGGCCATTTCTAAAGTGTTGAAATCCCAAAAGGAATGTTGAGGAAACTCAATATAAAACTTTATGGAAACCTTGGTGATAGTTCTCTCAAACAATATCAGGTGGATGGAACTATCCATTAGAGAATTGGATGATCAACATAAACGATATGTCATTACATGGTTCTTGGGGTCTTCATAGGGTTTACAATCGAATTTGGGTGTGTCTGACGGTAACTTGATAGGGATATCCGTACATAGAGGATCATGGTCGATAGGATCGCTGATCAATCTAGATAGATCTAGAAGATCTAAGGTAGCTAGAAATGGTAACTACTTATTAGGTTGAGGGTACTGGTAATACTAATAAGGCATTTATGGACCAGTAGGACCATAATTCGATTGATAAATGGGTGTTGATGATTCCCCTGTAACTGATTTGTTTGGTGGTTTATTTACAAATGATTCCCCCGAGGGTCCTCCAAGTAGTGGGCCATCAGGGGA
The DNA here is from genome assembly GCA_001517045.1 of Pseudotsuga menziesii. Taxonomy (NCBI): domain Eukaryota; kingdom Viridiplantae; phylum Streptophyta; class Pinopsida; order Pinales; family Pinaceae; genus Pseudotsuga; species Pseudotsuga menziesii. The sequence continues at coordinate 398,552 of LPNX010932123.1, forward strand.
GGTGGATCTTTAGATGGTGGGCCTCTAGGTGGTGGCCCTCCAGGTGGGGATGGTCCTCCTGGTGGTGGACATTGGGAAGCTATCCTCCTAGCGGTGGACCTCTAAAAGGTCAGCCTCTAGGTGGTGTACCTCCAGAAGGTGAGCCTCCAAAAGTTAGGCCTCTAGGTGGTGGAACTCCAAAAGGTGGACCTCCATATCCCCAATTAGTATTGGCAGGTGGTCCCCCAGATATGGGGACATTTGATCAATTACATCTCCTCCATGGGGTGTTCACACTTCTAGGGTAATAAATTCCAGAGTAAACAACTATCGATGCTATAGGTTGGTAATTTTGATTGAATATAGGTGGTTTATTTCCTGGATAGGTGTATCCCCATGAAGGTTGGATAAAGGTAGGTTAAACCCATGAGTTTTTACCTGTGCTGAAAGAGGGGGTAACCATGTTGGTATTCATGGTAGGTATGTTGACTTCTTGTTACACTACAATGACATTTTCCCCATACTATAAATAGTTCCCCTGGTTGACAAAGAAACTTGAGTTGGGGGATGCCCCCCAGTCATGGAAGGTACAGGAGAATTAGAAACATATCATATATTTTGAGCCACTGGGGTATGCATGGAGGGTTGACCTAGATCATAAGTAATGACATTTTGAACTAGTGACCCTCAGTCAGTAACCACATGAGATGGTGAACGAGCATGGTATTTTGAATTGGTCATTATTGAATGAGAAAGGAAGGGAGACAAGATTATTTACCTTAGGTTATCCTTGATTCTACGCAAATGAGTAAGGGTTTGATGGAGAGGACCAAGGATCTCATCCTCTGCAGCAAATATAGTTTCTTGAGGGGGGTTAATATAAGATAATCTAGTGTTCATGTACTTAGAGATGGCCTGTCCTAAAGAGGTCTCCCAAAATGGATAAGTTGGACCAAATTTCAATGCCATGGAATCGTATGATGGGTGGGTAAAAACCCAATCTTGGGCACCAAATTGACCTTTGGTAGGAAAACGAAAGGTTGTATATCTTCTACAGAATATTGTTGAACTATCACTGTAGTGGATGGATTTTGAAAGGAAGAATGTTCTTCCCTGAATTCAGTAACCATAATTCCGTCTACATATGAATAAGTCGTAGTTGGTTGTTCCATGCTTTCCCCTTCTCTTTATTCCATGGCAGGAGGAAAGTTAGGTGGTAAACCATGTAATCTACAAGATTGTCTCACAGGTAACTCAACAAGAATGATGGTTGGGAACTTCTACTCTAAAGGTCTTTCAAAAGAAGAGATCACACAAAAACATAATATGCAAGCTAAGGCCAAATTAAAACTTAAGGTACATGAGGGGTTGATGAAATTAGAATCCTCACTAGGATCTTCAATTTGTCACAAATCATGATATACCGCAAGGTCCAATAGTAAATAATGACAAGGAGGATTGGGACCGTACCCTTTCCTAAATACCCGACTACCTGGACGACATGTGTGTAGTATCTCCTTGAGTATTTTTCTTGGTGTATTGATCCAACAAGATTACCAAAAGGATTTTCTCAGTTGGTATATGTTTCCTAGAGGGGTCTCTCGATATACACAAGGTATGTGAGATATAAAATCCATGTTAGTTTTTTTTGATGCACAACCATTCGAAAGGGCCCTTCAAATATACTACCAAGTATGTGAATAACCTTTCGATGTACCTTAAAGGTACGTGAAAAATCATTCAATATACCGGTTGGTACGTGGAAGAACCACATGATCCCTGGGATGCAGTGCAGGATAGAAATGATATCTCCTATGTTTATAGATTCTAGAACATGTCTTCTAACATATCACTCAAATTACTAAAGATTTAATGTAATCTACCATCCAATTTTACCTTCATGGTTAGTGAATGTTTGTGGAATGTGAGTAAATTTGCAAGATTATCATATCTATATGCAATGCAATTCTTCTCTTTGATGAACTCTACCTAGAGTAAGAGGGAGAATATTATGCAAATTTCAACAATTCACCTTCAAGCTTTCAAAATATTTCCAAAACACACAACATTTTCCAATACTAAGCCTAAGAGATCTCTGATATGAAAAGGAAATAATTTTTTCTAATGTCTAAATTCCCATGCTTTCTTAATCAACTCAAAAAAGGAAAAATTCTAATCACTCAAGCAAACCAAAGCAATCAAAGAAAACCATTTTTGTTGTTTTTGATGTAATTTGAAAAAGAAATGATAAAGGATAAAAGATATAAAAAAATAGAGTGCAAGAAACTACAACAATTTCCTTTCCTACAAATCTAAGAACATTTTTTATAAGATCAATAAGAAAGCTATAAACCCAAGACTGAGTTCAACACAAAAACTTCCAATTTCAAAGATTTTTACTGACAAACTCTTAAGATCTAAACAAAAAGAGAAAATTTAGGCTAAACACACTATCAAACCTGCTAATAAGCCATAATGCAGACTGACAAAAACCAAAGAGATACATTTTTTTTTCAAACAAAAGCCTTAGTTGGAGATGGCCTACCTCGATGCACTCTAAACGATTACGCTAAGGTGGCAACAATCAATCAGTGTACCTTGTCTATTGCTGAGAGGCATAAGTGATGCACTATGCTTGAGAAGAAGAGGTGCTAGTGATGTATGATGGTAGTAGGCAGCAGGCATTGGCAGGGGTCCGATGTTTTGTCAAGTGCACTTGGTGCATCGTTGGATCTAAAGAACCAAAAATCCAAGTAACCTGTAGGATAAATCAACGTGGATCAAACTGGAATGAATGTAAGAAAGAACATAAACTAGAGAAGGAAAACGAGAGTGCAATTAGCTGGATCACTCACCTTAAATATTTAAATGAGTAAGAAAACAAAATTCACAAGTTTGTAATCAAAAGTGACATAAAAAATTCACATATATTATTGGATCTACTCCATATCTGATCGGATATGTTCCCTAGTATGGTCGCTAGTTTTGTTACTGAGAATATTTCAATCAGTGTGGACATAGTTTGTTTCCCTAGCCTACATGGGGAAGATCTATAACAAAAGGGCACAATCATGTATCCTCTTCCTAGATGACTAAACTACTTGAATGTTAAGCTCTCTTTACCTTCAGTTTGGAAGGTCGTCCTTGTTTTGTAGATCCTTGTGCAATCGATTGTATCTACAAAGAACAAAAAAAAAAGACAAATGATGAGAGCAACAAGATAATTTAGTAATCCATACTAATGGTCAACGAAATTAGTAATAAATAATCAATATCAACATGAATCATTTAATATGGGAAAGGGAAACATTTTTGCATTAAAGATGAGAAAATAAATCCACAACCAAATCCTTGATGTCGAAGATTTGCTTTTATAAGATCTTTTGACTCAATCACACATACAGTACAAACTATGCAATATCTCACTCATAACCACTCTCTCTTTTCCTCCTATACTAGAATTGAATCCAATAGCATGAGGATGTTATCTTGGTATCCCCTTCACATGGTCCATGTAGCTTTCTTTTATAGGCTAAAGGAATCCCAAATGGGTTGAGATATTTTGGGAGGAAGGTAGGGAATGATCCATATGGGCTAGGAGGTCGAGTGACATCTTTCCCAAGTAGTTAGTATCATCCTCCATGAGATATTTCACCCAGAAGATTCTCAAATCTTCTTGTTTTTTCCCTTTTTGGACTGTTGACACTCTTTGCAAATAGGATAGGTGCACATGCACTCGTTGTGGTCAGGTGACAGGAGACATCGCTGCACCTTATCAATGGACAATAGGCACCAAGCATGTCTGAAGCTCTTTGGAAGGAGGAAAGGTGCATCAGATTTCCTAGGATTGAGCAATAGGACTCCAAAAATATGTTTTGTCTAGATAATTCAAGGGATTTAAGCATTGGGGCAGTTTTTGGGTGTCACAGTTGTAAGTTGAGAATGGACTAAAATTTGGATGGGCCAATAGTGGTGTCATATTGTGAGATGATGAATGCTAATAAGTGACTTGTGGTGATGTAGAATATGCACTTAAGGGGGTTGATATGGATATTATACTTATTATTTCATGTAAAGATGGTACGTATGTCGTGAAGGTGGTCCACCCTTTTTTTTTACTTGGTTGTTAGGTCATCTAAAAATGTGAGAATAATGTGGTCTGGGACATTACAAATGTATGCCACATGTTATGGAGAGAAACTTCCTATGGCTTGGGGTGTACCACAACAGACAACTTTGACACTAGAAATCAATCTTTCCCAATATGCAAGAGAAACCAAACATATAACACTAAGGGATACTGAATCATACCTTGTTCTAGATGGTTGAAGTAGATCCCCATTGAGCTTTTCCAATTCACATTTGCATTACCAATTTGCTCTCAAAAACAACAAACAAGGACAAGCATGCTCTATAGTAATGTGTTAGACCTACTCTAGCATATATATTCAACAATGTATAAGAAATTAAATACATCCAAGGGCTCAATATTCATATTCAAATGCACATAATTGGATAGGAAAATATATTTCTATTAAGAAAATTAGATATTACAATAGTGACAACCTCTGTTGGCACATCTACGAACCGAAGAAACTGAGTCCTCCACCTGGGCCTCAACCACCTCAATCCTCCATCTCTCGACAATAATCTCACAAAGAAAAGGCAAGCTTGGGAAGAACACAAAGTGCTCCAAAGGGACAAAGGGATGTAGACTCAAGTATAAGCAAACTGAGGCAACAATGGACTATAGTTTCTTTGCTCTTAAATTCCCCCTCTTCAATGTATCCAAGGGGTTCCTTATATAACACTAACAAAGGGTAACGGAGGGTCGAATCCGAGTGATCTCAAGGCATATGGAAGGACAAGAGTCAGGATCTTCGGACTCATATGAGGAAAACTCCAAAAATATTTGGACTTCTGCACACATCTTGATGTACATGGGTTTGAGGTCAAAAGTCACATGTACATGTGAGTATGGGTTTAAAAGTCATGTACAACAATAAACAAGTGTTTTTTAGGGATGGACTTTGAACATAAAAGTATAATATAAGTCCATGGGGTCTAAAGACTCTGTAGAGGGATAGGGAAGGCCATAAATACATGATCAACCATGTGTAGTAAAATCAACTATAACAGATTCCCCCTAATGTGTGAGGTTAGAGCGGTAATATGATGGCCGAAATACATTATAAAATCCATCCCAGAAGTGGAGTAATGAAAACCCAAGTGGAAGAACCAAACACTCATCAGTAGAATATAATAATCAATATATGCATGTGACTACAAATACATATAGCATTCCTAGATACATAAGAGTACAATAGCCATGAATAGGAATGATATACAAAGTGTGACATGTGTGGTCATCGCCACGTGCAATATACAATAGATCAAAATCTCCAAAGTCGTTGAAGATATACAATGGATCAAGTTATCCATAACAGCTGAAGATATACAATGGATCAAGAGCTCCATAGTGGATGAAGATATCTGATATATACTGGAATCAAATCACGAGATCTAATATCTCATGAACACTTACATGATCAAGGAGGTAGCATACATGGAATACCACCAATTTGGAAGGTATTCTACATGAACCGCTATGAGTACATGTCCTACTATGCGAATAGATGTTTCTAGGTCGAACATAGTAGTCTATCGTTTGATTACCGGTCATTGATGTATACCATTAACAGACGCGAGATCACCCACCGATAACGAAAATGGGAATCAAGGTACAGAGTGCAATCTAATAAGTGTGAATAGATGTGTTGAGGTCAAACACTTGGAAGAATCCCCTAATCAGGGGACATTGATGTATTCCCAAAAAATGTTGTTTGCAAGAGAACCTACCAGTGATGACTGTAAGTCTCAAGGAACTCAAATGACTCTAGACTCCTATTCCAGAATAAATGATCTGAATTCGATGGAATGGAATCCACTGGAAGGAGGGCATTAAGGAATCCCCTATCAACCAACACGAGGTACTTAGCAACATTGTATAATGTGGAAGAACTCGAACAAGATGTGCACGAACCAGTAATAGTACCAGGAATGGCTGACATGCAAAGTCAAGATAACAGAGGAATGGATAACTTAGGATTCAACTTCCTTCAAACAAGATCATAAAGGCGAATGGTAACTGAAGGCAGGTAGCATGGACTTGATATGCAAACTGGGAAATATCTGTGACACAGGAGGCATCAACAGAGGCTCCATAGGGGCTAGAAGCTTAACTAATCGGTGGAGATAAACTTAGAGTAACTAGTACAGCTCCTAAATTCAAACTACTAACCCAACCAATGGATTTGACATATAGTGCTCTATTCGAAGGCGACATGACTCGACTATTACCAAAGATAACATCTTTTCCAGTTCAAATTTTTGTTTTTTTTTAATTTTTTGGACTTTTTCAGATATTTTGAAAATATTGAAAAATAATAAAAGTGCTTTATAGTACAAATCTAGGAGGAGACAAGTGTCAGGGGACAAGAAAACTAGTTCCAAGCAATGGAACATGCTTATGCTCAATGCAAGGAGATATGTGTAGGATAACGACACTCGGGGGAATTTTTACTCTTGGTAAAAGGGGTGATCAAGATGCGAAAGATATGTAAAAAGGATTTGCTTGGATAGACATGAGACAAGCTCAGGCTATATGGATGATAACTCAAAGTCAGGGAGCCGGCATAAATCTCAAGAAGGAAAGAAAAACTCATGAAAATGCAATTACAACTTGATATATACAAGGGAGTCCCGGGGGAATGGCCAGCATAAAGTTCAAGAGGAGTATGAAGCTCTTGCTCAAATAAATGGTGGGAATAAAAAGGGACTCCCACAACCTAAAGGAGAAATGCCAGCATGGGTACCAAATGCAAAAGAGGATCTAACTAGGGCACCCATGTATATGAAATCTCTATAATTCACATAATGCTACTTCTAATAGTAGCATGAAGGTTCCATGACATCATGGAATTGGTTTGTACCTAAGGCTAATATGAAACGGTCATAAGGTCATGCAAAATGTAGGTGTTATATTTTTATCATTCAATATATCATTATCTTCGGATCTTATTTGAGAGAATAACATGGATAGCAATAAACACAAGAGACAAGAGACACAAACAATTTTCCTCGGGGAAACCATAAAGGAGAAAACCCCACAACTTCCACAGAGATAGAATGAGCATCAATGGCAGTAGTAAAACCTGAAAACATAAAGATGATCTCCAACAACTTTTTCTCTCTCTCACACACACTTGAGAGAGCTACTTCTCTCACTCATGCACCTCAATGAGTGAGTGTGTGTGTGATAAATAGAGAGGCTCACTCTCTATTTATATTCCTTCATTCACTTAATGTCCACTCCAACATGTCAGCCTCACTTAATAATTACTTAATAGGGCTGACATCTCTAGGAGAGTCTAATAACCCTAGTGCCCCTCAACTATGTGGAATTTGCCTCTCCGATCAACAAGGAGGGTTAACCTTAACACAATGGTGGGGACTTGTTATCACTCCAGGAAAATCCTCTAGGTTGCAGCTCGAGGATGCTTGGTAACTTAAATGTTTTTATGGTTTTTATAACTGGATCAAGTAAGGTGACCTACAAGACCTCACACTCTCAAGACATGCATGAAACTCAGTCAAGGATAAGGCTTCTAATACCACTGCTCATAGTTTTGATAATATGGTGCAGAGCTGGAGAACTTATCATGCTGGCAGATTCATACATAAAACAATTATATATAAATGGCTAATCATAACAAGGAAAGTACTTGTAATTCAAATCATTAACATGCAGACATGATGAAAGCTATCAGACATCAATAACATGAATAAAAATGAACAACACATTCAAGCATAAGCACAGAATAGACAATAAATGGAAGTTGAACATATGATAGCGAAAGAGCTTATATTAGGTCATGAGCAATATGAGAAGCATGATAATAGTAATGGTCTATAGGTCCCCGAAGTCAAACCCTTTCTATAACATAAGTCTTAGGTTTTATAGCCTTTACAAAAATATTCAGATCCTCAAAAATTGGATCTGATTTACTAAAAATAGACAAAATAATTGTTTTTGGCAGAATTAGGTCAAAAAACCCTAATTTAACTACTAGTCTATCTAACTATAAAACTCGTTCACTTTTTGAACCTTTTGATGATTGCAGTGGGTATTGGGAATAAATCTGTAACTGGTCCTCTGCTAGATAAGTCACTATTTTCTAAAATAGGTAGGTTTTGTGACCCTTTCCTCTTTGATGCATCCTCAAAACTGGAACATACCTCTTATGATGGCGTATTTTAGCAACCTCCAGCTTTACACTTCATCCCTGGGCTAGGTATATTTACCAAAACTGATCCTTTATGCCAAAATTGCTTTCTATGCCTCTTTTTGCTTTTGGTGATTAAGGAGTCAAAATTTCGAGTCTGTTAGCTGCTGAAAGCTCTACTTTCAGTGGCTAATGAACTGCTTCGACATCTGCCTAAGCCACCAAAAGCCCTATTTTTTACAAAATTTATCATTCACCTCCCAAATTCACCCTTTTCAGTTTTTTTGTTGATATTCTGGTATTTCTTTAGCTTGCCCAATGTTTGGAAAATCTGCAGCCTCTTGGATTTCCTCTGGATTCTGAAAGCTTACTGCTACTTTAGCTAGGGTTTCTAGTGTAAAATGAGAGCTAGGGTTTGATTTGGAATTATTTAACTGCAGCCTGATCACCCTGTACAACTTTATCCCTGACCTTTTGGTACTTCTTCAACCTGCATAAGATTTGAAACATCATGGGCTACCTCTAGATCCTGAAAGCTTGCTGCTGCATCTGCTAGGGTTTCCAGCGCAAGCTGAGTTTGAGGGATAGGGTTTGCATTTTTATTCTATAATATCATCAATATGATCATTCTATAATGTCTGGTTTTGTCCTTCATCAGCCTCAGATTCCTTCTTTTCAATAGGACATACACTCCTCTCATCTCCAGAATAGAATTGTGCAATTCTTTATTTCTCTTGGTCAACATTGCAGTGTTTCTCTTTATCTCCCTATCCAAAACCTCTAGTTAATGTATTTTCTCTAGTAGCTGGTTTACTTTATGAGACCTAGGTTTTCTTGAGAAGGTCTCTACTATTTTTTCATCCTGCCCTTCCCTTGGTGTTGATGAAGGAAACTCCTCATATTCTGCCGCCAGCTGCTTTGTTAGGTCATCTTTTGCCCTAATCATTTGGCCAAACTATTGAAAACTGGGGCTTAGAGATGGATTTGGGCCTTCAAATATGTGACACCTATGTATAAACTGAAAGAGGTTTTTGTATATTGGTTTTCTTTGAGAAAAACCTCTCTTAGATTTTTGAAAATCGTTTTCATTTTCCTGAAATCTGTATTTCAAAAACATGTGTAAAACAAGGAAATTTCGAGATCCAAAAATTAGGGCTTAGAGATGGATTCGATTATCCCAATATGAAATACCTTTAAAAAAAAAAAGAGAGGTTATTGTTATATGAAATGTTATAAAAAAAAAACTTTGAAATTTTTGCAAAATGATTCTCGAGTCACTTAGAATAATTATTTTAAAAAGGTGACTTTTTGTAGTAAAACGCCACTTTCGGTGGCTTAGAGCTCACTGAAATTTCTGTCTTGGCTACCGAAAGTCTACTTTCGGTGGCATAGAGACTATTTTGAAACTATGCTTAGCCACAGAAACCTACATTTTGAGTTTTTTGAGTGGGCCCTCCTCCTTACACCTACAAAATTGAAATTCAAACCCTAGGGAAGGATACTACAATGCTGGATCCGAAGAGGGCTAGGCTCAGTGAGAATGCATGCAGATAAATGTGGAGTATACTGGAAGTATGTCACTAATTCCAAGGGTATAACTACTTGGTAATTTATTGAGTGAGATGATGATAGCCTCTGGTTATATCAATGAGATAGATCGCTTAGTAATCATTTCAAATTTGAACTTGGCATTCAATGGAGGTTTACTGCAGTCGTGGGACAGATGGAGGGTAGGATAGGGTTTAGATTTCCATAAGTATTTTGAGATTAATAAGGAATTATTATCCATCAAATCATTCTTTACTACAATTCCCTAACCTTTTAGGTGGTTAATCATGCTAAATTATGACAGGCCTAATGCAGAAAACCGTTTTCACTTTTCGTCCTTTTCAGTGGTTAAGAAACTTCAGGGTTTAGTTCACTAGCTACCAAAAGCTGGGATTTCAGTGGCTAATGAAATGCCAACATGTTCACCCAAGCCATTGAAATTTTATTTCTTCCACAACGTATCTCTTTTGCTTTTAGTGGTTACAAGTATCTAGGGTTTTGTGTTGGGGCTCGGACTTTGAAGATCCTTAGTTTTGGCAACTCCGCAGTTTTGGTGCGAAGCTTGTAAGCGGAGTTGCGGCACAAAATAGTCTTAGGGGTTTCGGGGTTGGGTCAAAGCCCCTCTTTTTGTAAATGAACCATGGTTTTTGGGTGCCCATGGTTTAAGCCCATGGTATTGTAATAGTGCACTTGTATAAATAGGCACTTATGTAAAGGAGTCAAAAAAGGTTTTTTGACGATTTATGTTATGATGCTAATTTGATGCGAAGAAGCTAAGGTCTATTTTAGGGTTTAAGGTTAAGTCCCAGCTGAGTGCGCGGATGACCTCTGTAGCTGTGTGTGCAGAGGGTTTTGTAAGAAAGGTTCTGTAGCTGAGTGTGCAGTTTTGGGTGATTGAGAATACCTGCACCTGAGTGCGCAAATCAGAACTATGTGTTTGTAAAGAGTTGAATATAAACGTAGTTCTGTGGATGTAGCCCCTACACTGGGGGTGAACCACGTATATCTTGTGTTGTGGTGGTTCTTTTATGTTGTTTCTGTTATGTTTTTATGCATTTGATAAGTAGATGAGTGATAAAGTAAGATAACTGTTAAGTATTAACTTCCCTGTGAATTCCCAGTTAAGGGTTAAGCAAGAAACTGTCTTTTACCTAAACTGCGAAGCTATTTAAGTGAATGTTGAAGCCTTGTATTGCATAAATATTTGTTGTTAAGACTAAAGGTATAGTAATATCCCTCTTTTGCCTGCAAAAAACTGATTCTGCCGCACCCCATAGCTGTTTCGGGTGAGACTGCAACCTGTTCGCAGGTTGTTGCTGAAAGGGCCAACACTGTGGGTCTGGTTGTTGGTTCAAAGATAAAAGTATAGAACTTGGGTTTTCCCTAAGCGCCAACAAATTGGTTCCGTTGCCGGCTGAACCAGTATCTGCTTCAAGAGGGATCTACGTCGTACCTGGAGGGATATGTTTTGGAGGCCCTCAGTAAAAGAAATCAGTGACTGGATTGAAGATACCTATCTGAAATTTGTTGAACAAGAAAATAAGGATCCTCATCGTAGCTCAGATGACTTCTTGCAAAGGTACATTTTTATTGATATTTATGAAATTTTCTTTGGTAGTATCCACATAGAATTGCACTAGGGGTTATCCAGGTTGACAGAAAGAAAGACAAACTTTAAAGAAGATCAGTTTCCTGCCTGGAACTTGGAAAGAATTACGCTGTTGAAAAGGGTGAACAACGCGGTATCAAGAGCTGTTGATTTCTGGACAACGCGAACCCTTGAAGCATTTGTGACAGAGTTCGCCATCGACACACATACTTATTTCAGCGAAGCAGAAAGACAGTTTTTCAAAGGACCAAGGGGTAAGTACTTGAATTCATTAAGTCTAAAAATTAAAATGCTCTTGGCTGAGAAAGACATATTGCTTATCGAATCAGATTGCTATATTTATTGCTACTAACCTATGTTTGGAAGCGAAAGTGACTTCGACGAGCAAAGTGGTTTGCTTCGCAGTGGTAAAAGATACAAGAGAACTCTTGAATCCTATACCATAGGCCAGAATACCAATTATATCCCATTAAATCTAGAAGAATTAGAATCTAAAGAAACCCCTTTTGTTAGAAACCCCTTTTGTTAGAAACCCTCCTATCACTCTGCAACAAAGATCTGTTATCCCTGAGAACCCGTCGCAGTCTGAAAGTAACCCTAGCCTGAGTAGCCCTGTCGCAGGTCAGTCTACCTCAAAAATTTCCCTTCCTCCTGTTACCAGTCTTCCCCCTCCTCCTCCCCCCCCCCCCCCCCCCTTCGATCCAATATGGCCCATGTTAATGATGATATCAAACTCCCAGTCTTTAAAGGAACTGGATCAGAGGATCCAGAACAGTTTTGGTTCTTATGCGAAGCTATTTAGACTGCTAAGAATATTATGGATCAAAATATAAGAAGAGTGCAGCTAGTCACCTCTTTCAGAGACCGCACTTTGACCTTGTTTATGAAGTTTTCCAGTACTCAGAACTATATCTTGGCTGATATTAAAAAAGCAATGATCAAAGAGTTGAAGAAGCCTAAATCAGAGTCACAATGTATAACTGAACTAAAAGAAATTCAACAGAAGCGAGGTGAATCAGTTTGGGACTTTGATCAGAGGCTCAAGGTTTTGTTGGATCAAGTTAGTTTTAATATTGGACCAGAACAACATAAAGAATGGCTCATTGTAGCACTATTTCCTCATATCAGAACTCCACTTATGCAACATAAGGTTGCTGATAAGCAAGAGGCGTTGGAAATTGCTATGAAACTTGAAACAGCTCCTATCGAAGATAATTCTAGAATAGCCCAAATACGGGTGCAGTTAGCAGAAATGGATTTGGAGTTTCGTGACATGAAAAAAGGGAAATCCATTCGCGAAGAGGTTTGGTGTACATGATGTAGGACAGAAGTTCATGACAAAGAACAGTGTCCTGCAATAAGAAATTACCTGAATACTGGTGCACCAAACCCGTTTAACCCTAACGTCCTATATTGTGAGATCTGTGGAACAACTGGCCAGCATCGACCTGAATATTGCTATCTGCTACAAAGATATGTTCAACTACCTAAGAATCCCTACTGCAAGTTCTGTAAGTTAGTTGGACACAATGAAGATGAATGTCGCAGCTTTGACCTCATGAGAGAGCGAACCTATGATGCTTATAGGGTACAACCCGATGCACAAGGAAATGATGGATATGGTTACCGTGGTAGCACATTAGGTCGAGGTAATTTCAGAGGTCATGGTCATGGTGGTATGCTTGGAAGAGGTTGAGGCCAGGATATTTGCTATAACTGTAATCAGGAAGGACATGTAGCTAGAAACTGTCAGAATCCAACTATGACATGTCGATATTGTAGAGCAGTTGATCATGTTATTGAGCAATGCCCACAGTTGATAGCCAATATACAGGAAATAAATGGCCCTCCTACTTAGAATGTTCAGATGATTGCTATAGAGAAAAGACTTGTCCCAGCCCTGAACGTTGTCACCAGGAGTGGAGCTACGACGCAAGTCCAGAATAAAGGGAAACAACCCAATGAGGATTGGGTCCGTAAGACCCCAGAGAAAATTCCAGCCTTCGACTTTGGAAGAGAAAAAGGAACATTTATGGAATCTAAAAAATACTTTGCTGATCCGAGTACATCAGTTGAAACTATGCAACAGCATCAACAGCAGCTACAGTTCCAAGAAGCTTTGCCAGATCAAGTAAGTACACTGACATCATTTTTACAGATTTGTATGAAGCTATTAAGAAATTAGAATGCTTTGAATGAGTTATAGAAAGTTATTGCATCTTGCGAACCTCAGCGAAGCTCTGATAGAGGAAAAACTGTTAATAGAGTTAGAAGGACTGGAAGAGAAATGAGATTGCATGCTTAGATAGGAGACTATGACATGACTGATATCATTTTAGACCTGGGATCAGAAGTGAATGTCCTAACTAGGCAGACTTGGGAAAAAATGGGAAAACCTATGCTTGAATGGTCCCCTATACTATTGAGATTAGCCAATCAACAGAAGATTGTGCCCTTGGGAAGATTCCCTAGTGTACTAGTGGATATTGATGGAGTTAATACCCTAGCAGATTTTGAAGTCATTGAAATAATTGATGATAACAACCCCTATCCATCCTTGCTAGGAATTGAATGGGAAATAGACAATGATGCAGTAATCAACCTTGAGAATAGACATATGACTTTTGAAGGAAAAGGCTTGAGAGTCATAGTACCGTTGGACCCTTCTCAAGGAGAAAGGTACATAGAGCTAGTAAGAGATGAAGACCAGAATGTTTTGGATCATATTTAAAACATCATAGCTAAAGAAGAAGACTATGTTAACCCTACTGCTGAAGGTATAATGGATTGGCAGTGTGACAGTTCTTGCATGACTAATTCAGACAAAGGTCTAGAGAATTGGCAGAATAGACTTTATGAGCTGCATGGACATCGATGTGCTAGAATTACCAAGTCTATCAGATGGGTTGGCTCATAGACAAGAATATTACCTACTTTTGATGGCTTGACAGACACAGAATATTTTATTGTCCAATTCTCAGAGCAAGTACCAGATTCACAGAAAATGGAGACTCTAGATTCGGTATTCAAAGCCACAGCTGCCAGATGGTGGAATGGTCATAGAAAGTATATTCATAGTTGGAGTGCTTGTCAAAATTTTCTTCGCCTGAGATTTATGGACCAACATCAGGAGGTACGAAGTAGATTTAATGGTAAGAATATCCCTAAGGAACATTTGGAGCAGTGTTATGAAGCATGGAAGCATGTACCTTGTGAAGAATGGGTACATAGGTTTGTACACACTCTAGAACCTGTAGAAAAGAACTGGTATGCGGGGGTGGAGCTTTTCCATGGTACTGTAAGTTGGGATAGCCTTGTTGATAGTTTTGTACTTACATTTTCTATTAATGAGGTTTTCCCTGCTTTGGATGCAGCTATTAGGTTGATCCATACTATGGTGTTTGATGATAAAGAAATAGCCAAGTACCAACCTGATTGGGAGGAACAGGAAGCCAATGCAATAGAATTCTATAAACTCACCATTGATGAAGATGATGACCCTCACAACATTAATATCCCTGAGTCAGAAGGACACTGCGAAGTACATGGACCAACAGTCGAATCACCTAAAGTGACTCAGCCCTTGAAGACAAGGAAAGTAAATATTGGATTAGAAGAAATTCCTAAGTACGCTACCATTGGAGATTATTGGGACGAAGAAATGGTAAGCAAAGTGACTGAACTTCTCCATGAGTATCAGGACTTATTCCGAACGAAGTTCTCATAAATGAAAGGTATCCTTGGTGATATAGGAGTGATAAAAATACCTTTCAAAGCTGATGCGAATCCTGTGAAGCAGCGCCCTTATAGGTTGAATCCTAAGTATAAAGAAAAAGTCGGGATGGAGCTAGATAAGATGCTCATTGTAGGAATCATTGAGCCTGTTGAAGAGTCCGAATGGGTTAGCCCTATGGTGGTACAAGAAAAGAAGACCAAGGGAAAAATCAAAATCTGTGTTGATCTCAGGAAGCTGAATGATGCCTGTCTACATGACCCTTTTCCTATCCCCTTTATAGATGAAGTTTTAGACAATGTCGGAGGTCAAGAAGTGTATTCTTTCACTGATGGATTTTCAGGTTACCATCAGATCAGAATTGCTCCTAAGGATCAACATAAAACAACCTTCGCTATAGAAATGGGATCTTTTCAGTATACTATTATGCCTTTTGGATTGAAGAATGCACCTGCTATGTTTCCCAGAGTAGTCATATCTACATTTAAGGAATTTATTCATAAGTTCTTGGAAGTTTACTTTGATGATTGGACTATCTTTGGTTTATTGAAAGATCATATATCTAGTTTAAGACTTATTCTGGACAAGTGTAGACAACATCATATTTCATTGAACCTGAAGAAGTGTATCTTTTGTGCACCTTTTGGAATTCTGTTAGGACACATTGTATGCAAGTAAGGATTGATGGTGGATCCTGCGAAGATAGCCATTATTGTGAACTTACCACCTCCAAAGTCTGTTAAGCAACTTCACACTACGCTTGGTCATACTGGATATTACAGGAAATTCATCAAAGGATATGCTCATATTACAGCCCCTATGGAAAAGAAATTGAAGAAAGATATTAAGTTTGAATGGACACCTGAATGTTAGGAAAGCTTGGACACTCTGAAAGACAAGATGGTAACTACCCCTATCTTAGTATTCCTTGACTGGAGTAAGGAGTTTCATGTTCATGTTGATGCATCTTCCATTGCTTTAGGAGTAGTATTGGCTCAGTTAGGTGAAGGTAATATTGATCACCCTATTGCTTTTGCAAGTAGAAAATTGTCCACAGCAGAAAAGAATTATACTATGACAGAACAAGAAGGTCTAGCTATGGTTTATGCCTTGCATAAATTTCGACATTATTTGTTAGGATCTCATTTTAAGATGTTCATTGACCATTCTGATTTGAAGTATTTGGTTAACAAGCCTGTGTTAGGTGGAAGGATATGCAGATGGCTGATTTTGTTTCAGGAGTATGACTTTGAGATCATAGTTAAGCCATGAAGACTTAACCTGGGACTTGACCACTTGTCGAGGATCGAGTCAGGAGAAGAACCCACTAGTTTGGATGAAGGTATTCCTGATGCCCAGTTGTTTGCCATCCAGATGGTTGATGACTATTTTCAGGATATTGTTCAGTACTTGTCTACAGGTTTTGCACCCTCTGAGATGACAACACAGCAGAAGAAGCAGCTGGTGGTTAGAGCAGCTGACTTTACCTTGATAGCAAGACAACTATATAAGATGGGACCAGATGAAATACTGCGCAGATGTGTCCTGGAGCATGAAAATCCATTGATTTTGGATGAGGCACATTCTGGAACAGTAGGAGGTCACTATGCAGGAAAAGCTACAGTACAGAAGATTCTGATAGCTGGATTGTGGTGGCCTACGATTCATAAGGATGCAAGAGAGTATTTCCATAGCTGTGATATCTGTCAGAGAATAGGAAAACCATCCAGGAGGGATGAGATGCCTCTGGTTCCATAGGTAACTTTACAAGCATTTGACAAATGGGCTATTGATTTTGTTGGACCAATCAACCCCCCTGCAAAGAAATATGGAGCAAGATACATTATTATAGCAACTGATTACCTTACTCATTAGGTTGAAGCTCAACCATTCAAGAACTGTAGCACTGCTACAGCTACGAAGTTCATATTTGATAACATCTTGTCAAGGTTTGGGTGTCCTAGAATTCTTATGAGTGATCAAGGATCACATTCTGAATAAGACTATTGAAGCATTTACCGAAGAATTTCAAGTATATCATCAGAAGAGTATTGCCTACCATCCTCAAGCAAATGGAACTGTCGAAGCCTTTAACAAGATTCTTGAGCACGCTCTGACGAAGATTTGCAATGTTAACATAAATGATTGGGATCTTCGAATTCCAGCAGTATTATGGGCTTATAGAACCACTTACAAGAAGTTGATAGGCCATACACCTTTTAGGCTGGTATATGGACAGGAAGCAGTTATGCGCATGGAGTACATTGTTCCTAGCCTTAGAATATCTACCTTCACAGAGATGGATGATCCAGCCATGTTGAATGAAAGGCTAACGAAGATACTAGAACTAGAAGAAGACAGATTCATTACAGGTTTCCAGCAGCAAGTACAGAAAGCTAGAGAAAAAGTATGGCATGATAGAAACATTAAGAAGACGCATTTTCAGAATAGTGATCTTGTGCTCTTGTATGATAGTAAATTCATGAAGTTCCCAGGTAAATTCAAGACACATTGGAAAGGACCATACATAGTTCATAAATTTACTGATGGTGGTGCAGTTCAGTTAGCTAAATTGAATGGAGAAATTTTTCCCTCCATGGTGAATGGGAGTAGATTAAAGAAGTACAGGGACAAGCCTGAACCCCCTGATTAGAAGTAATAGCAAGAATAATATTCTAAGTACCAAGGACAGTTGCAATTGGGTACTAGACTATAATGAAGCTGTTTTCAAAGAGCTTAGTGTCAAAGGTTTTGTAGTGGGTTGAAGTTCAAAGTTCTGTCGAAGGTCCTTATTGAGGCGAAGCTAAAGTTAGTGGTTGTGCCAAAGTAGAAAAGGTGTGTCGAAGCTTAAAATGCAACCGTTGGAAAAAAATCAGATTTGGCGGCGCCGGTAAGTTAACTGCATTAACTTCCTGTAATGATGAGATTTTGGGAAATCTAGCATCATTTGGACAAGATATCTGTCAGATTTGGTGTCTTTAATGCACAATTATGGAATATTTGGTCGTTGGATTCTATAAGAAGACACCTAGACCTGCGAATTTCACATTACGCATTTTCTTGAGTTTTACAGTTCAGTCCATGTCAGCTGATCTTGAAGTTCAGGAATTGTTGAGAGAATTTGAACAGAGGGGTCTGCAGAACCTTATGACAAATCCACCTGCATCTGTACCTCACGAAGAGACTCCCCCAGTGCCGAATCAACCAATGTAGACACGATCAACTAGAAATAAGTTTAAGCCAAAAGTTTGCTCTAAGTGCAACGAAGACAAGCACAAGCCAATAGGAAAGACACCGGAGGATCCCAAGATGAATCCTTCTGGTGCGGAAGAGATCCCACCTGAATACTTCGGTGAGGATGAGAACGTTGCATCGCAGCGTCCACCATATCTTCCGCCTGTTCGACCAGGAGTTCAGCCAGCTCAGCGAACAGCCAAGTTCACATTACGCACCCCTTCGCTACCACAGGGTGTGCAGTTGGTCGAAACAATGACAGGAAAAATAGACCGGCTTAGGTATGCAAACCACGATACCAATGATCATGGGAAGTTTCCACAAGTCACACCTAGAACATACTTGCATGTCGTCCATTATCCGGAGACTAGAATGATGTTGCTTGAAGTGAAATAGTGGGCTACTAGCTTGGAGCAAGCTGGCTTGTTGAATATGCTCAATGTCCCCCACTTTGGTCACAACACACAGGTTACCATGGTGGTCAAACAGCTATTGGCGGTGGCGCATGATGGGCACCTGTGGATAGGAAACCATCGATTGCCATTGATGTAGAATTGATTCACAGGATTATAGGCTTGCCGAAGGAAGGGCCTGATCCGGGGATTGAATTTGTTTCAAAACATGAAGATACGAAGCTGGCACAGCACATGAAGGACCGCTTCATCTTGATGAAGGGAAAGTGAGGGTATCAAACCTAGACCATTCGGCACCAAAACATTCGCTTCGTCGTAGAGCTCTTAGCATGCAACCTAATGCGAAAGTGCAGACCGAATGAAGTACCTGCCCCGATTGTCATTATTGCTGCGAACTGTGCCAAAGGATATAGTTATAAATGGGTAGATTACATTGTGAGAGAGTTCCTCGAAGATGTCCGTGATGCACAGGAGAAAGGTAGACCCTTTCATTACTCCTGGTTGATAGTGCTTATTTCACTGGTAGGATGGAAAGAACCTACCGAGACATAGTTTGTTGATGTGCCTCTGTAGATGCCTGGTGCAGCAAGGTATGCATCTCTTAGGGTGTCACAGGATAAACCCTTACAGCAGATGATGAACTACTTGTTGACCTTCTATGCCTTGAACATTTCCTATGAGATCCTGAAAACGCTGCGGCTCAGGAATGAGCTATTTTCCCAGTATGCAGGAGTGGCCAACTTCAAGGCTAACATGCACAATGTCTTCATCCAGGCCTGCGTAGATAAGAAACATGCATGCTGGAAGTTTCCATACATGGTGAACCAGGAAGACATCCTTGCAGTAGTTCAGTAGTGGCCGACTGAATGGATGAAGGACGCAGGAACAAGGCCCAACATACCAGTCCCCCCAGTGACAGATGTGGGTGCAGTTCCTAGCCAGACGCAGCAGAATGACCCACTCGAAGAAAGTGACAAATAAAGTGAGTCACAATAGAGCGAAGGTGACCAGGGTGGAGATGACGGAGCTGATGAAGAAGAAGAAGAATTGGTCAAAACTATCTCAGACCCCAATCGCCCAGATAAGCGCAAGTCGCCAGAGGCAGAGGAAGTGACTAAACCTCATCCCAGAAAGAAAGCGAAGGCATCAAAGGGAAATAATATCGTTGAAGAGCCCACTTTGACAGTTGAAGAGCTTGATCAGGATCTGACAAAGTCCACAGAAGTATTAACCAGCAAATGGTCATAGTTTGCATCTATGCACCTTGATGCATTCACTAGCGTAGCGCAACGAATTACAGAACTAAAGGATTTAGAAGAAAGATCAGCGACTGGTGCTGTAGCAAGTAGTGCCCCAGTAAACACGCAGCCAGATACAAGACAATGGCTAGTCAGAGATAATAGAGGACAAGTACCGAGTGCAGCCCTCATAATAATTGACATAGCATCTCGCTCGCAGATGAGCATGACAGTTGGGATAGATTATACCAAGTTGTCTATGTCGGAGCTGCACCTTTGTCAATTGGCAATCATGAAGGAGATCCAAGAATGATACAGCCACTCACAAATGAAGTTGGAAAATACCACGAAGTGGAGTGAGAGCCTTGTAGCGCAGTTGGAAGAAGCAGAGCAGAAGAAGAGGAAATCAGAAAGCAAGCAGGCTACACTTGCGCGAGCAGTGGATGAGACGTGTGGGAGTCTCCCTGACTTCGACATGCAGGCTGAAGAAGAACCAGAGCAAAGAATCATCAAGCTAAAATACTATGCACAACAGTCTCGAATCCTGATCAAGAAGATGAAAGCAGAACATGAGGCTCAGATTGTGGAGCTTCAACTTCGCATCATTCCTGAGAGTCCACCAAAGGTCAGGGAACAATGTCATAGAGACATTCAGGCCTCAGCAATGAAGATCTCATATCTTATGAGTAGTGCAGCAAAGCTGCTGGACGAAAGTGTCGAGGCTTAGGTAAACTTGTAGGATAACCCAGAAGTCAAAAAGTTGTAGGAAACCATCAAGCAGTGACAGACAAAGCTGAATGCAGTGAAAGCAGAGATTAAGACATTGCCTCCTATGCAGAAGATGCTTAAGGTAAAGCAGAGCAATGAGCTCCAGCAAGAAATTGAGGCATGCAGAAGGAAATAAACACTATTGGTGAACTCTGTGCAGCCCCTTATTAATGAGGCCTTTGAGTTGAGCACTGCTGCGGACAACAAGTTCAAAGTCCTGAAGGAGTATGATGCATTCGTTCAGGAAAAGGCCAATGAAGCATCTACAGCAGTATTACAGGAGATAGTGGAGAAGGAGCAAGCAACCGACAATATCATGCGCAGCCTCAACAAGCAATTTACTATATTCACCAATAAGATTCTCCCACCAGAAAAGCAGCAGAGTGTCCCGGGATGGGACACTGGTAAGTCTTAGGGGCCTGTTGGGGCTCGGACTTTGAAGATCCTTAGTTTTGGCAACTCCGCGGTTTTGGTGCGAAGCTTGTAAGTGGAGTTGCGGCAAAAAATAGTCTTAGGGTTTTCGGGGTTGGGTCGAAGCCCCTCTTTTTGTAAATGACCCATGGTTTTCGGGTGCCCATGGTTTAAGCCCATGGTATTGTAATAGTGCACTTGTATAGATAGGAACTTATGTAAAGGAGTCAAAAAAGTTTTTTTGACGATTTATGTTATGATGCTAATTTGATGCGAAGAAGCTAAGGTCTATTTTAGGGTTTAAGGTTAAGTCCCAGCTGAGTGCGTGGACAACCTCTGTAGCTGTGTGTGCAGAGGGTTTTGTAGGAAAGGTTATGCAGCTGAGTGTGCAGTTTTGGGTGATTGAGAAGATCTGCAGCTGAGTGCGCAGATCATAACTGTGTGTTTGTAAAGAGTTGAATATAAATGCAATTCTGTGGACGTAGCCCCTACACTGGGGGTGAACCACGTATATCTTGTGTTGTGGTGGTTCTTTTATGTTCTTTCTGTTATGTTTTTATGCATTTGATAAGTAGATGACTGATAAAGTAAGATAACTATTAAGTATTAACTTCGCTGTGAATTCCCAGTTAAGGGTTAAGAAAGAAACTGTCTTTTATCTAAACTACGAAGCTATTTAAGTGAATTTTGAAGCCCTGTATTGCATAAATATTTGTTGTTAATACTAAAGGTACAGCAATATCCCTCTTTTTCTTGCAGAAACCTGATTCTGCAGTACCCCATAGCTGTTTCGGGTGAGACTGCAACCTGTTCGCAAGTTGTTGCCGAAAGGGCTAACACTGTGGGTCTGGTTGTTGGTTGGAAGATAAAAGTATAGAACCTCTATCTGCCCTAAGCACCAACATTTTGTTTGCTAGCTGCCGAAAACTAGGATTTCGATGGCTAATGAACAACCAACACTTTCACCTAAATCGTTGAAACTGAATTTTTCCCCAACGCATTTCATTCACTTTCGGTGGTCAACTTCCTCCAAAAAATCCTCGTCAAGCTGCTGAAACCAAATATTTTCGGTGGCTAATGAGCTATTGGAAAGCTCACCTAAGCCATCGAAAGTATTTTTACCAGAATTTTAACCAATAATGTAATAAGTGAGCTTTCGGTGGATAATCATGGTCCTGCGTTAAACTGTTAGCTGCTGAAAGATAGGATTTTTGGTGGCTAATGAGCTCTTGAAAATCTCTCCTAAGCCACCAAAAGATAAAACTTTAAAATTTATCAAAGAACATAACATCATATATCCCAACTTTGTTAGTCACCCCACTGTCTTTCATAATATGAATTGAAATATTCATCCTATCAAAAAATAAATTGTATGAGTGAACTTTTTGAAAATAATTTTTTTTTGGGAGATAACAGGACTATTTCCCCGACTTACAATAACTCACCTAGGGCTGGCTTCTCTAGGATAGTCTAATAACCCTACGGACCCACAACTGCAGGGACTTTGACCCTTAAGCAATAAGAAGGATTACCCTCTATGACTTTACATGACATGTTTACATTATTAAATCTCTTGATAAGAACATCGGGGTATGACATGACTCAATTACATTACAGATACTTCCTGGAATAAACATCGGGGTACAATACATAAAATATACAAGTGAATACATTCTGAAGTTACAAATACATCAACACTCCCTCTTAACTAGGAAGGTATTCTCTCGACACAATTTATCAACACAAGTCTTCTTCTCTATATCATCTGGATCATCATCAAGTATTATTTATATTCAAGTCATCTTCATTACTGGATCTAGATCATCACTAGATCTGGATCATCACTGGATCATCATCGAAACTAGATCATCATCCAAGTTGGATCATCACTGGATCATTACTTAATATGGATCATCATCAAAGCTAGAACATCACTGGATCATCATCGTTATCATTGCTTATGTTATCTCAATCAAATGGTGCTATCTCTTCATTCTTCTCTTCATAGGAATTTCTACAGAACCAACCCTTTTTCATGCTAGTAGTAAGCTTAGCCTCCATCTAGGTCTTAATCTTCTTCAGCACTTATATTTGACCTAGTCAGAAAGGCCCACCCAGCGCTTACATCTGACCATGGGATAAACACATCGACCATGTCAGAAAGGCATGCCCAATAGTCACATCTGACCATGGGAGGAACACATCCAATAACCATGTTAGAAAGGCACGCCCAATAGTCACATCTGACCATGGGAGGAACACATCCAAGAACCATGTCAGAAATGCCCAACACTCACATCTGACCATGGGAGGAACACATCCAAGAACCATGTTAGAAAGGCTCAACACTTATATCTTACCATGAGATGAACACATAACCATGTAAGAAGGGCTCAACACTTATATCTTACCATGGGATGAACACATCACCATGTAAGAAGGGCTCAACACTTATATCTGACCATGGGATGAACACATCACCATGTCAAAAGGGATCAACACTTATATTTGACCATGGGATGAACACATAACCATGTCAGAAGGGATCAACACTTATATCTGACTATGGGATGAACACATCACCATGTTAGAAGGGCTCATCATTTATATCTTACCATGGGATGAGCACATCACCATGTAAGAATGGCTTTGCACTTATATCTGATCATGTGAGATGAACACATCCCACAGTCACATCAGAATGGCTCTGCACTTACATCTGATCATGTGTGATGAAAAAATCCTACAGACACATCACAATGGCTCTCAGTCCCAAACTAGGTATTCCTGGTAACTGACCAGGTACCTCCATTCTCTGAAAGAATGGCCTTCGGTTCTTATATCTGATCATGTGGGAACACATCCCACAGTCACCTCAGAATGGCTCAGCACTCACATCTTACCATGGAAGGAACCAATCCTAACACCATGACAGAATGGATCAGCCCTTACATCTAACCATGGAAGGAACCAATCCTCTCACCATGTCAGAATGGCTTACGAACTCATCACTTCCCCTTGGAAGGAACCTCCATCTGGAGAACACCAAGCTTCTCCGTGAAGTACTCGAACTCCACTCTGGAAATTTCTAGCATAGAATCATCTCAGGGCAAATTACATCCAGGGATAACCTGTGAGCTTTTGTAGGACCAATTAATTCCAAGGACAACCTATAGGTCTATTTAATTCTGACCCACCTACGATCTTTGCCAGGATTTTATGCTTAGACAACCTCTCTCACTGGATATTCTAGAACTCCCTCTTTCAAGAGATATCGATCTGGATCACATATTGAAGTAGCATCCTGAAGTGCTTCATCTATTGATGGCACTGCCCAATATGAATCCACATAACCCTCCAGGTTAATCTTCTGATTTTCCTCATACTTGAGCCCATACTAAACTGTACCCTTCAGTTACCTTACTGCATGCTTTGCAACCATCAGGTGAACATGTCTCAATGTGTTCACAACAAAGAAAATATTTGGTCTTGTATTCGTCAGGTACATCAAGGAACAAATCATCTGACGATACATCATGGCATAAACCGACTTTGATGAAGCAACACTCAATAGCTTTAGGTTTGATGCCATGGGTGTGGTCATGTAGTCCATCATCCTAAACCTCTTCAGGATCTCTACTACATACTTCCCTTGTTCCAGGGATATTCTGCCACACCTCCATGCCTAGAAAGTAGTGCATCATTCCCAAGTCCTTCATCTCAAACTCGGTAGAAAGTCTCCTTCTTGCAACTTCAAAGAGTTCCTCTTTTCTATCAGGAACAAGTCATCAACATATAACAAGAGCATCACTAGTTTTCTACCTTCAACCTTGAAGCAAAGGTTGGAATCCGCTTGTTGCAGCTGCAACTTTTTTCCCAAATTTTTGAAAAAATTTGGACCCTCCTTTTGATTTTATCTTGCCTGGATTTATTTGGTTTCCTGAACTCTGTTTTTTTCCCTCTGCTACAAATTTTGATTTTCTTGAGTTTGAATTGAGGTCAATTGTTTCCTTTGTTTAGGAAGTTGGATGATCTAAATCTTCCATTGTTTAGCCAAAGCTTTTGATTATGGAGTTTGTTTATTTTTCTCTATCGATGATTTTTTTTTTAGCACTATCAAAAGTCAGTTGAAGTTTTAGTCAAAACTTCAGTTATCTATGTCGCCGTTGTTTCGGAGGTTAAACGAACTGATTTCATCACTTCCCAGCCAAGAATATTTTGAATACTTAATTTTTCTTTGAATTTTCGATGGTTGGCTTTATCGCTAGTGGAGGGAAATCAAAGTTTGAATTAGAGCTTTAGTTATCTATGCAGCCACTGTTTCAGAGGACAAATAGAGAATGGATTGATGAACAATTCTTACTTTCACCGATGCATGCTTTTATTGGTTCAAACCTTTTGCTTTGCAATGATTTTTTTTTTCACTGTCGGAAGTATTTTGAATATTGAATCAAGGCCATAGTTCTCTACACAGCTACCATTGTGGAAGCCAACTAATGAACGTCCTAATGGAAAGTCATGTTTTTCGTCGATGGGTTTTTATCTCCTTGGTTTATTTTTCAAAAAAACTTTTACTTTTGACTTTTGGTGTTTTTTATTATTATCAGTATTGGAGCATTATTCTTCTAAGTCACCACTGTTTCGGTGGGCAGATGGAAAACGTTCTGACGAATTAGTTCTTATCCTTGTCGATTCTATGGTTTATTGCTTTTCATTATTTTTGTTTATTCGCTATCGGAACGGTTTATGACTTTGATCGGAAGCTGTAGTATGATTGTTTTTTGCCGTTGTGGTTCCTTAGTGAACTATCTCACTGATGATTAGTGGTTCTGAGCTCTGACCTTTAGCTTTAGATTTGCCTACCACCAATGTTTTTCTATTGTCCCAGAACCCTTAGTTTATATGGTTTTCACCATTACGGCGGCTTAGTGAACTAACCATATGATGCTATAATGCTTCCGCCCGCTGATGAGAGTTTTGTTTTCTCCCGATGCTTAGTAGTTCTGCTCGCTAAGAATGTTTTTCCATCCTTTTTTGTGTGATTTTACTCTATTTGATGATGGCAAAGTTTTTCCGTGGGTTTTGGTCGAGTCTAAGTTTCGCTGAGATGAAGAGCACAATTTAGGGTTCAGATTTGGTGGTTACATTGTTATGATTCATGCTTTCATGATTTCGAGTTAGTCTAGATGTGGCCTAGTTTGAGGTAAAGAGTCTTTTTATTGAACTTGTGATTTTAGTTTGGACAATGTATTTAGAAGATTTCAAGACACAAACTCACAAGATTTCTTTATGTTGTCATTTTTTCTTTTCATGCATTAACACTGTATATAGTTTATTTTACACAATGCATACGCAGAAGGTAAATGGACTGATACAGTTTTTTTTTAGTTATTCATGACAGGGTGATTGCTGCTGTAGAGAAGATATGTCTAGAAGACAAAGCAGAATAAAGGAGGAAGCAAGGAAGAAAGAGAAAGAAAATGAAGAAGCATATATGAAGAAAGATAAGAAGAAAGTAAGCAGATTCGATAGCAGCAGAGGCCCAGGCTTAGGAAAAGTTCATCAGCGACCAAGCTGGTCCCTTTTTATATAAGTGCTATTAAATTTTAATTTAATGTAACATGTCGTACAACACTCACTAAAAGACAAAATTGTGAGATTAAATAGTTGGGGGGGAGCCCAAAGGTCATAGGGGGAGCTCGAAGGTCACAAGGGGCAACCCAAAGGTTTTTCTATTTTGTATAAATATAGGAGAGTTAGATGTAATAAAGGAATTTTTCCCAGATATATTTGTGAGAGTATGTTGTAAGAAGAACTATTTCCTTTTGCAATAAAGAATTACAAGTTTCCTATTGGAGAAATCTTGGTGGAATATTTCAAATGCTGTGCTATGGATTTGTTGAATGTGAAATATTTCATTTTCAGTTGTTCTCCATTAACTATGAGATCGTTCTAACTCTTTGAACCTATGTTCTTGTTATGAATGCACTCTAGTTTATTCTATGAAATTTCCACTATGAGTAATGCAGGATTTTCATAAACAACGAGCTATCTTGTTGTTCATATATCTATTAATGTTCATGTGTTTTGAATTAAGTAACAACTATCTCTGATTTTTCTTAATGCATGCACAGAAATACATTACTCATTGATAAATGATAATCCTTCTCCGTAGGGATAGGTTAGATAGTTAGTTTTAGTTTCTTGTTGTGTGTGATTTAGATGCGAGAGAGTTAAGACGAGAGGTAAGAAACTCTGCATCACATTGTGACCGCTCCTCGTATTCTCTATCAATATACATTTTTATATAGGCACTTGCACATCATACTTGAACATAAAAAACTAAAAAATACACACGGTGGACCGGATCATAACCAGTAAAACCCTTTGTTTTGTTACTTGACCTACAGTAGCCAGATCGTAAACTAGACGGATTCCCCATACCAAACAGTAATGGGATATTTGGAACGTTTACTGGGGAGAATCCCTAACTATTGTTACCTACTATTTTCCAGGGTTCGACAGTTTTTGGCACTAGAAGGGGGGTCGCCAGTGCATGGTTGGCTAAGGAAACCCATTTCCATAAAATTATTCCACCAGTAACAGTTCTGAAAGTAGTTTGTTTCCCAATCCAATTCCTGAAGAGAAGGGTAAAGAGTTTTTGTATCCTGTTGATAATGAAGTAGTTGATGATTTGAGAATAATTACTAGGGATTATGCGAATAATATCGGAGGATTACTGATTATCCCTTCCTTACCCAGAAGAGAATATCGAAAGAAAGACCGCCCTATATTGCAAGACACAATGTTGGTTGGAGATTTTGAAGAACTGGTAGAAACAGACTTACAGGAAGTTGTTCAGCCTCTGAATCGGTTGGACCAAGATACACCTTACTGTTCACTTGTTCATACCCCTATTCATTTTCCACCTCATTCTCCACCCAGAATCATGGCTAATGTAAATGCAAATCAGCCACCCAACCTACCAAATCCACCACCTGCTTGGAGGGATAGGTCACCTTTAAACCTAACACCTCCTTTGCATGACTTACCTCAGAATTTTGAGAAAATATTTCCTAGGTTTGACCCAATTGAAAATATTTTGGTAAATGATCATTTGCAAAGATTTTACTTGGCTATAGAAGGACTACGGGCTGGAGAACCTGAAGATGTAGTCTGTATATTGTTTCCACATACCCTGAAAGGAGTAGTAGCCTCATGCTATTTTGCTCTGCCTGTAAATTCAATCACATATTGGGACACATTTGAAAGAATATTTAGAATCAAATATGCAGTCTAGAAAACTCATGCATCCCTAATGAATGGGTTATGTGCTTTAAAGAAAGAAAGAAAAGAAAAAGTGCATAGTTTCACTCAAAGGTTTGCTGTTTATCTTAAAAACAATCTGCAACTGATAAGCCCTCTGATAAAGTTCTGATTGAATACTATACTTCAACTTTAGGGCCTGAATTGGGTATGTTTTCTAAGATGTCATTCAAGCCTACATTGTTAGAAACTTATGAAGAAGCTGAGAGAGTAGAAGCTAAAAAAGAGAGTATAGAAGATTATCTTGAGTAGTCGGGAGAAAAAACTTTTGGTAAAGATGAGAAATCACATGACTTTGAAGGAATGTTGAAAATGATGTAGAAGCTATCTAACAGAGTGATAGATTTGGAAAAAGAAAAGGAGGCTCATAAAGCATACAAGCCTTATTATAAAAGGACAGAAGACAACAATCAATCTAAATATCCTCCACACAGTCCTGCATCAATGAATTTAACTGAGGTAGGTAGGGATAATTTTTGCACCTTTCATTAGTAGCCTCATTCTGAAAAAAATTGCCCTCAATGGATCAATTCGATGACATTAGTAATGAATCATCTATTGGACTGTAAACTAATAGAAGATGATGAGAAGGAAGAAAAAAAAAACAACCCATAGAAAAACAAGAAGAGGATGCTCTAGTTTTATGGGAGTGTGTCTCACTATTTGATACAGAAGAGGAAGGTTCATGGAAATAGGAAGAAACATCAGAAACAAATGTGACAACAAGAAGTCAAGGTTTGTTAAATAAAGACAATTCCATACTCCCGAAAATTAAGAGACTTCAAGATAATGTAAAGAAAATTCAGAAGAACAACATAGATGATAAAATACCCGAATTTACCATTACCGGTCAAGATCTGAAACAAGTCAACATGCCTGTTAAGCCTATTGAAGAAAAAGTTGCTAATGTCAAGGAAAATCTCAAAGAACCTGATATGGGGTACGATATTGTGGAGGACATTAAAAGGGCTAAGGAAAATATTTCGTTATTTGAAATGTGTAATGTACCTCAACAGAAAGAAACATTGTTAAAAGCACTTGAAGTACCAAACAAAGAGCTTCCCACTAACAACCAACCTGTAGAAGAAATTGTTGAAGCAAGTGTGGGAGGTAAGGATAGGTTTAAAACCCCACCATTCCTTTTGACTTTTGTGATTTTAAACCATAATGTGCATAATTTTTTAGTAGACACAGGGTCAGTATTCAATGTT
Organism: Pseudotsuga menziesii; assembly: GCA_001517045.1. Taxonomy (NCBI): domain Eukaryota; kingdom Viridiplantae; phylum Streptophyta; class Pinopsida; order Pinales; family Pinaceae; genus Pseudotsuga; species Pseudotsuga menziesii. Next base: position 428,307 of record LPNX010932123.1, read on the forward strand.
ATGCCACTGTCAGTCTGCAAGAAGATCAATGGACAACCTAAACCAACTACTTGGCAGTTTACTCAGCTAGACAGGACCAATGTGAAAGTAGTCAAGGAAATGGAAGATGTTCTGATTCACTGATCTGCAAATGAAAATATATGTCAGTACATTGACATTGTAGTAGTAGACCTACCTGATGTTTATGTATTGGTTTTGAATCGAGACTGGTCAGCAAGGCTAAATGGGTATTTCGCATCAGACTAGTCACATATGTGGTTGCCTCGTAAGGGAAGTCCAAATCAGATAAAAATATTAAGACATCCCCACTTGAAGCACAATGTTACTCAATTGGAAGAAAAAAATGAACTAGTGAATTCTGTGTTGGGAAATTATCTAATTGAACTAGAACCGGGAAGCTACCAAGCGAAAGAAGTTAGCAGTACACCAGACACCCAGCCCGATCTCCTTCGATTTTCATGGGCTGATGAGATTGATAGTAAAATAGTAGATTTAGTTTCAAACGTAGTTTTTATTTCAAATTTCTTAGAACTAGATAATGGGTTGGCCTTTTTCAATTTGTAGTCAAGCCTAGCCCCTCAACTTACAAGTTGCCAGATTTACAGGGGTGGGCAGAGAATTGACTAGTTAGTGGTTTAGTTCTCAAACTTTATTTTTCGTGGTTTTTATTTCTTGATTATCTTGTACATAAATAAACTGATTTGGTTGTTTTTTTTAGTTAGAGTTTGATTGATTTCAATAAAGGAAGCAAACTTTTGGTTGCATGGAAAGCATCCGAATTCTACATTAACTAAAATCCTTGATTATAAGACTGTGTATTATTGATTTATCTGAAATAATTCTTCTAGTTTAGCAGTTTTCCTAAATGGCTATGAACACATTGAAGTCCTACTTAATCCTTGTAAAATAACTCAGGATCAAAAAGTCTGGAATACTATTTCGAGGCTCCATCCATCTCACATTTAAAAATGTCTTAGGGGGTGACAGCAAAATACCCATGGAAAGGAAACAAGGTAAACATTATATTATATATAAATGATCCCATGCCAAGAATTGAAAGCCAAAAGGAAGATAAGAGTAAAAAATATCCTAAGAAAGCAATATGTATCAAAACAAAGTATTGAACCATATGAGTACGAATTGGCCAAAGTTCTTCTCTGTCCGTGAGATGAAAATTAAATACATCTCTCACACAAAATGACACTATGGATAGAGGAGCTTGAATAAAAATTCAGAAAGAAAGGCATGCAGGAGGACTCAAAAGGGACAAAAGGGTCTGAAAGCACAAAAGTGCAAAATGGCATGGGAATGGGGAACAAATGAATATTTCTGTTTACCATATGTTACAATCCTGTGGTGTACAAGCTGGGAGCTACCTGAAGACAGAGGTAAAAAATGAAACTCATATTCCTGGCCTCAAAAGAGTTATCTTGACTTTGAAATCTTGGTTTCCATTTTCCTAAATTGGACTATCATCAATGATTAAAAGTACATACATTTTCCTTTTGAGAAATACAGACATCTAGAAGAATTCAACATGTTGGTTTTATTGTCAGACAGTCTCTTATTTAAGGAAGAAATTGTACAGAGATCTAGGTTCACCAGGTAGTCGCCAATTGTTGCAGCTGCAACTTTTTTCCCAAATTTTTGAAAATTTTTGGACCCTACTTTTGATTTTATCTTGCTTGGATTTATTTGGTTTCTTGAACTTTGTTTTTTTCCCTCTGCTACAAATTTGGATTTTCTTGAGTTTGAATTGAGGTCAATTGTTTCCTTCATTTAGGAAGTTGGATGATATAAATCTGCCTTTGTATAGCCGAAGATTTTGATTATGGAGTTTGTTTATTTTTCTCTGTCGATGATTTTGTTTTAGTACTATCGAAAGTCAGTTGAATTTTGAGTCGAAACTTTAGTTATCTATGAAGCCGCTGTTTTAGAGGTTAAACGAACTAATTTCATCGCTGCCCAGCCAAGAATATTTTGAACACTTAACTTTTCTTTGAATTTTTGATGGTTGGTTTTATCGCTATCAGAGGGCAATCAAAGTTTGAATCAGATCTTTAGTTATCTATGTAGCCACCATTTTAGAGGAAAAATAGAGAACGGGTTGATGAACAATTCTTACTTTCATCGATGCATGGTTTTATTGGTTCAAACATTTTTCTTTGCGATGATATATTTTTGTTTTCGCTATCAGAAGTCTTTTGAACAATGAATTGGGGCAGTAGTTCTCTACATAGCCACCATTGTGGAAGCCAACTAATGAACGTCCCGATGGAAATTCATGTTTTTCGCCGATGGGTTTTTATCTCCTTGGTTTTTTTTTCAAAAAAACTTTTACTTTTGACTTTCGGCGTTTTTGTTTTATCACTATTGGAGCATTAGTCTTCTAAGTCACCACCATTTTGGAGGGCAGATGGAAAACATTTTGACAGATTAGTTCTTATCCTTTCTGATTCCGTGGTTTATTTCTTTTCATTATTTTTTTTCTTCTCTATCGGAATGGTTTATGACTTTGATCGGAAGCCGTAGTCTGATTGTTTTCTATCGTTGCGGCTCCTTAGTGAACTATCTCGCCGATGATTAGTGGTTCTGAGCTTCGACCTTTAGCTTTAGAGTTGTCGACCACTGATGTTTTTGTTTTTCTATTGTCCTGGAACCCTTAGTCTATATGCTTTCTTCCATTGCGGCAACTTAGTTAACTAACCATTCAATGCTATAATTCTTCTGCCCACTGATGAGAGTTTTGTTTTCTCCCAATGCTTAGTAGTTTTGCTCACCAAGAAGGTTTTTTCTTCCTTTTTAAGTGCTTTTACTCTATTTGATGATGGCAAAGTTTTTTCGCGGGTTTTAATCGAGTCTAAGTTTCTCCGAGATGAAGAGCACAATTTAGGGTTCAAATTTGGCGGTTACATTGTTATGATTCATGATTTCATGATTTTGAGTTAGTCCAGATGTGGCATGGTTTGAGGTAAAGAGTCTTTTTATTGAACTTGAGAGTTTAGTTTGGAAAATGGATTTAGTAGATTTCTAGACACAAACTTGCAGGATCTCTTTATGTTGTCATTTTTTCTTTTCATGCATTAACACTGTATATAGTTTATTTTACATAATGCATACGGAGAAGGTAAATGGACTGATACAATTTTTTTTTTGTTATTCATGACAAGAAGATTGCTGCTGTAGAGAAGATATGTCTAGAAGACAAAGAAAAAGAAAGTAGTTAGCAAGGATGAAAGAGAAATAAAATGAAGAAGCAGAGATGAAGAAAGAGAAGAATAAAGTAAGCGGATTCGATAGCAGTAGAGGCCCAGGCTTAGGAAAATTTCATTAGCGACCAATATCGTCCCTTTTTATGAAAGAGATATTAAATTTTAATTTAATGTAACGTGTCATACAACACTCACTAAAAGACAAAATTGTGAGATTAAACAGTTGGGGGGGAGCCGAAAGGTCACAGGGGGAGCCCAAAGGTCACAAGGGGTAGCCCAAAGGTTTTTCTATTTTGTATAAATATAGGAGAGTTAGATGTAATAAAGGACTTTTTCCCAGATATATTTGTGAGAGTATGTTGTAAGAAGAACTATTTCCTTTTGCAATAAAAAATTACAAGTTGCTTGTTGGAGAAAGCTTGGTGGAATGTTTCAAATGTTGTGCTATGGATTTGTTGAATGTGAACTATTTCATTTTCAGTTGTTGTCCATTAGCTGTGAGATCATTCTAACTCTTTGAACCTATGTTGTTGTTATGAATGTGCTCTAGTTTATTCTATGAAATTTCCACTATGAGTAATGAAGGATTTTCATAAACAATAAGCTATCTTGTTGTTCATATATCTATTAATGTTCATGTGTTTTGAATTAAGTAACAATTATCTATGATTTTTATTAATGGATGCACAGAAATACATTACTCATTGATAAATGATAATCTTGCTCCCTAGGGATAGGTTAGATAGTTAGTTTTAGTTTCTTACTATGTGTGATTTAGATGCGAGAGAGTTAAGACGAGAGGTAAGAACCTGCGCATCACATTGTGACCACTCCTCATATTCTCTATCAATCTGCATTTTTAGATAGGCACTTGCACACCATACTTAAACATAAAAAAACTAAAAAATACACAAGGTGGACCGGGCCATAACCGGTAAAACCCTTTGTTTTGTTACTTGACCTACGGTAGCCGGACCGTAAGCCAGACGGATTCCCCATACCAAAATGTAATGGGCTTGTTGGGAATGTTTACTGGGGAGAATCCCTAACTATTGTTACCTGTGATTTTCTAGGCCTCAACACTGCTTTACTCTTAGTAAATCCTAGAGTCGTCAGTAATCTTTCCATCCTTTCGTACCATGTCAAACTCCAGGATCTTCTCCAGTCACTCCCTCTGAAGTAGAGCATCATACTCCCTTTGTGTTTCGTACTCTATGCACAGAAACATTCTGTACCAGAGTGACAAGTAGCTTCGTCTGCTGCTATTATTCTATGTATCCATCTGGGGTCACTGGATACCAAGATCCTCTATCTTGAACCTTTTCAAAAGTTCTTCTCGCACCCATATGTGAGCTTGTCCTCCTCTATAGGATTTCATCTTCAACCTTGTAGAAAACGTTAATATCTTCATCACTCTAGGTGATCTTCAAGGTACTCATGTATGTGTTATCCCATGGGTATCTTTTGAGCTTGTACAATGCCTTCTTTCATTTGCACACATGATTCTGCCTATCATGTGTTTTAACTTCTAATGGTTGCAAATGTCTCTTCATAGTCTATGCCTTCTTTCCATGAGAATCCTTATGTTATAAATCTCTCCTTATATCCCAAAGACTTCTCTTTAAGTTGACACTGCATCACAAACATCATTCTTCATGATCCGATACTCTCCTTCCCTATCTTCTTGGTTACTTTTTCATAACTAGAAGGCTCTCCATCAATGATGTCGCTCATCAGTGCCACATAACTGCACTGTATCTAAGATCTCTTCTTTGAATGTATTGTCATATTATTCTTCATCTTGGATTCTTTCTTGAACTGTCATCACTTGTTCTTCGGAACAAGTATCATCCTTATTTTCTTGTAGGTGATTGTGTTATACCCATATCCTGTCATCACCATGTGATAAGACCCTTAACTTCCATGTTTGCCCTTAATCCCAGCACTTAGAGTGGAAACCTACTCTGTTTGTCAATTAATGAAAAAACTCAGCACCATGCTTTCTTTATGGCCCATAAGTGGTACCTTGCTCGCACCGCCTGTATCCTGTTTTCCATAAGCGGTGCCACTGCCTATGGTCTTTGGTCCATAAGCGTTTCTCATCTAAACCACACTATAATAAGAGAATAAAAGTGGTACCATGGGTAAAATGGGAAAAATAGAAGTTTCTCGAGGCTTCTAGATCATGAGCCTTGTGTCCTCCCTTATCCCTATCATTATGGGTTAGTTGAGTTCAAGATCCCCCACGGTAGGATCTTAGAGCCACCTCACCCACAATTCTCTCAACTATTCCTATCCATTGAGCCTTATAAATACAAGCTCAAGTCCATAGTTGAGGGGGAGAACTATAGAGGTATTCTTATGCTGTTGGATTGACCACTTAGCCCAAGCAATTGGAGAGCATAGAGAGCAAAGTTGGAGCTTATGGGGATGAAGTGTTTGTTTTGTGGACATGCTTATTGACACTAAGGCAATGGTTGTAAACTTCTCCATACATATTTAATGCAAAGATTATTTCTATAACACCTCGGTTTTGATCTCGATGCATTAAATGTAAATGATGTATATATTGTAATTAATCATGGTGCAGAGCTAAAGGAAAAATCCCCACCATCGATTTGTTTGTGTTATGTTTCAGCGATTGGAATCGTTGCCGATGGTATATCGTGATACACGACACATATTAATTTTGGCATCATGTAAATATGCATTTTTTTAATTAAATGAACCCCAACCAGCTATGTCACTGCAATCATATTGAAAAGGGCATGATTTTCCTAAGGATAAGGGGGGGAATTGTTAAACCTTGAACCAATTGGAAAAAAAGGCCATGTGTCAACCACCCATTTAAAACTGCTGATGTTAGTTGAGGGCGGTTATTGCTGGGATGTGGTGGGTGGCAGGACTGTCAATCCTTGCCCACATGCCCACTGCATCAACAGACTTTCCATCTTCATGTTAATAATGATCTCTTCCACACTGATCCCGATCTCATTATTCGATGATGTGTGTGGGAGGATGAAATGACAGACATCCTCCATGCATGCCACGATGGACCATGAGGAGGACATTTTTCTGATAAGAGGGCATCATATAAAGTTTTACATTTTGATTATTATTGACCATCTTTCTCATCCTCATGCACTGTTTGGGATTCACTATCGTTTTCTCCACACAGGGAGACAACCGCCATACTCCATTGTCTTGCTCATTCTCACGCATAGGATTCTTCCTAGTTTTTACGCACGCAGCGAGTTGGGAACCGTGTTCTGTCACCCACAATTTCCCTGTGAAGGGCCATTCATGTTTTTCTACTGTGTGTATGTTTTCCTTACCGATTTGTGGCATGTGTATATGTTTTTCCCCTGCCCAGCTGAGAACTTGGCTTTCCTCTTCCATCTTTAGACTGTTTAATTTTCCCCAGGGGCTTCATTGTTGAGAATGGGCTCTTGTTTTCCCACGTTGGTTGGCTGTGTCTGCCTTTACGTTTTGGGGCTGCTGTAGGTTGTTTTGGAGTCATTTTGGCCAAGAATGGCTCAGGAATTGTTTTCCTATCCAAGCTATGAATCGCTTGTTTGACTGCGTGTATGCAGTGATTGGTCTTCAGACTGTGTTGGAGTAGGGATGAGAGCTTCATTTACTTGATAAAACTGGTGCATTTGGGAACCACATAGATAGAGCTAGAGGGTTGGATTTATTATCCACAACCCCTCAATAGCATTGGAAGGGAAGTCAGGGCCTGAGGGATTGTATAGTAGAGAAGGGACTGATTCCTTGTGTTGGGTGTGTGTGGGTGTCTCAGAAGTCAGGCTAGCCCTGGTGTAGGTGTCCCTAGCTCTGTAATGAGCTCACCAACTAAGTATTTAGCCTTTCCCAGCTCCTGGATGGCCTGATAAACCCAACTGTGTTGGATTGGATATGTTTTGTGTATCCTTGGCTATGTGTAAGCCTACTTGTTCCTTATTCCTTAGGGAATCATGCCCAGCTCAGGGGTGGTAGCGTTGCTGAGAGATTAAGGAGCATGTTGGCCTATGGTTGGGTGGAATGTTGCAGTGACGTAGCTGGTTGTAGGATGATTTCTTTAGAAGACAAGTAATCTTGTCTATTTTACTTCTGCAATTATATTTACTGTTAATAAATTATGATGAACATGTTGAATGAATGAATGTATGTTTGCTTCCACTGTGTATGTGAATGATTATGCATCTTAGAATTTTTTATGTTCAAGCATTTCAATTTTTATGAATGCACATGTTCATGGGGTTGGTTTCCCGGATCGTAAATAGCATGGTAGCATCCTCTTCGCCGGTTGGAGGGTTGGGGACGTTACATTGTGGTATCAGAGTTTTGGTTGCACCATGGGCCTGAATGGGCCATGACAGATCAAATAGCAGAGGAAGGTTTCCTTCTTCCCAGTAGCAATCAGGAATTGTGGTAGGAAAAATCAGCAAATTTTCTAAGTGCCAGAACTATCGGCCCATCGAAAGACTCCATGACAATATATTTCGATGCAGCGGGCACTTAATGGGAAGGCCACTCGATGGATGGTAACCGAAAAAGCTTCGAAAATTTTAAGTTGAATGAGTTGTCACCATTGCAGATGGTTAGACCACTATGCTTTCGATGCATAGAGCCTACAACCATCGACGTTGGGAAATTCTGGAAAATTTTCCTAAGTGTTAAAAATCATCAACGATCGGTGCCACTATGGTGAAGTGGTCGCCAAAACGTCGATGGAGATTAGCAAATGATGTGTCCGTCGTTGCGGATGGCTAGAGGACTATCTCTTTGACGGATAGATCCTCTGACTGTTGATGCCGCGAAGAAAAGACGTTTTGGCGGTGGAAAAACTTTGAAAATATTAGTGGTATTCATCACCAACGGAAGGAATTAGTTGAATGGATTGCCGCCGTTGTGGGTGACTAGGGAACTAACCATCTGACGTAGCAGTTGCTAGCTGTTTCAACAACTTGTGTGGCAGAATAAAGTGAAGGTTCTGCTAGCCAATGCCAAGGTGTTTCAGTCGCTGATCGAAAGCCTAGTCAGGTTGCCATGGAGATCAAAGTGAGATTTCTTTCCGCCATTGTGACTGCTCAAGCAACTATGTGCCTGATGAACAGTTGGTTTGCTCACTGATACCGAGTGGGATTCTAGTCATTCTAACTGCAAAAACTAAAATTAGAACACGTTCCTCTGTTGTGGATTCTCAGATAACTATGCAACTGATGCACAGTTGATTCGCTCGCCGTTACAAATCAGGAGTTTAGTTTTTTTTCCACTAAAACACCGGAAGGAGAACAAGCAATAGACCACCAATGAGTTAGTTGTTTTTGACCCCCATCATCCCCCTGAGACAATCGTCCTTTGATGAAGAAAAATTTTT